>JAVDOI010000008.1:15683673-15873673 GCA_032191485.1 Leptoclinus maculatus
TCTGTAGTAAGAGCATGCCTGACAATATGATCTGTTGAGAGAGAAGTTTACGGAAAAGAACTGTACAGTTGTTGGGGTCAAAAAATCTAAATGACTAATTATAATATGTGTGCTTACAAAGTCTGGTGTCCTCATGCGAATGTGTGTGTGTGAACTTACTCTGACAGTAGGTTCTACAGATGTTTAGTCTATTTAGGTGTTGAAGCATGTCCTGAATCGGAATGATAATAAGAACTGTAGAAGTGTTGAGATAGAAGCAGAGCTAAGTGACCTTTGTGACCAGAAGTTGCAGACACTATCCCAGACTACATGGCGTTGACGCCATTTTGTGTGTGTGTGTGTCACCTTTTGTGACGAAGACCTCATTGTAAACCAATCCTGTGACAGCCCATTGCATGTTGTTTACTCAGTATAAATATCAGAAGCTCAGAGTCGGAACTCCGAGCGGCCTTGATGTACATATCCTGTATGTGAATCAACTCTGTCTCCTTCTTTGCAAAGAATAAATGTCCTGTGATTAATGATTTTCAACCGGTCTCGAGTGAATTTTTCCAACAACAGTATATGAAAAAAACATCACTGAAGTTTGTATGTCCAAAGTACACTCAACAAGACAAGAGCAGCCCAGTGCCACAAAGGCTGAGACTGAGTTTTCAAAGAAAAACTGAGGAATATATAACAACCACATGTGCAGTGTTATCTAGGATTTGTGCAAAAAAGTGATTGCACTGTGCACAAGCAGATACTGTCTTCAATCTGGACACAGAGTTTAAGTCCTCGGTATTGTTTTTGGGGAATGATGATCTTAGGAGTTCATATTCTACAAATATGAACAAATACACATGGTGGGATAGTCAGTGGAATGCCCCTTTCAGTTGTTTTCTGGGGGGAAAAGTACTTTAATCATCAGTTTCTCCACAATAACTAAATTGCTGGCAGCATGGAGTGTTTTTTGAAAGAGCCTTTATACAATCACTCACTCTAACTATAAAACAAGGAATCTCTGTCTGTCTGTATGTCTTTCACACGTCTTGAGAACCGCTGATCTGAACTACTTTATACTTAGGAGCATCTTGGGTGTGTTAGAACCCAGAAAAGTACTCAAAACCTTTTTTCATTAGTAAAACCATGAAGTATTAATACTAAAACTGTGAATACCACTCAGTAAAATCCTGCGTTCAAACTTTTTTTTCAAGTGAAGAGTGAAAGAGAGGCATTATGAGCACAATATCATTGAGTCAATTTAGTTAAAAAATGACATTTATTTAATTTCTATTCATGATAGAGCTTTCAATTTTAATATAATGCTGGATAGTTCAATGAAGAAACGTGATCAGTAATCATTTCTCAACATACATTTGGTATTCAGTACAATACATCTCTGCTTTGTTTCCTTCTGTGCTATAGATGTGCAAAATGCTGTTAGTTTAAGCTCCTTCATCTGATATATAAAAGTATCCTCTATAACGTACACGTTGAGTAGATCATGTGTGTTTAACTGAATCACACAGAGTCACAAACTGAGTTGATCTTTAACAATCACCAGTTATTCTGTTATTTTTGCTTTGTTAATAAACCATTCTGGTATAATATTACCCGGTGCACATATGTTAATACATGTAGCACGATAGACTAAATCATTTCTTCACAAAAATATAGGTTGACTTCTCCCATAATGAATATTAATCAGTATTGGATTATTAATTGCTGTTTATTAGGCGTATGTTTGGTTTTGATTCATGATGATTCCCCAGTGAGCACCCAATGAAGTAATCCCTGCACCATTGAAGCGGCCACTGAGCAGTTTGAGCTCCGCTTTCGAGTTCACTGGGTAGAAGTTAAAGGAGTTCTGTAACAAAGCATCAAAAGTTAAAAGTTAACACATGACCATGAGTATTAGTATTGATAATTGTAACAAACACAAAGGATAGAAGGTAATTACATGTGTTGGCTGGCCGGTGACCAGAGATCGCCCTCTGGAGGTCACAAAATATATCTGATAGATATAGCTGCTGTGGTATTTTCCAGAGACCTGAAACATGACAGTGAGATCTCATTAACACAGTTGGTCATGTGGTTAGACTTCGATTAGTAAAAAAACGATACATAATTATAGTAAAATATATCCAATATATAATAAATGCTACTCCTAGCAATATTCCTTGGACCAGTATAATGAAAAAATGTGTATGATGTTGTGGAAAATAATCTTCTTAACCTTAAGGTGTGAAGTGATGTCAACCAAGAAAACCACGATACTATATGTTCAGAGACCATGACTATAATTAAAAGCAGTAATGTGAAGCGCCACTACGAGACAAAGCATAACTCTTTTGAGCAAATGTACGCATTCACATCTGAAATGAAGTCACAGAAAATAAACAATTTAAGAGCCAAATATGATCAGAATCCTAACACGTTAATTCACTGACCAACAATGAGGTTAATAGAGAGGAATATAGCTGAAACAAGTGGTTTGATAACCACAGATAAAGTCCATGCACATATAGTATCGTGGTTTTCTTGGTTGACATCACTTAACACCTGAATTAACTGAATTTAAAGCTGCAGGACAATTCAGTTAAATACATTTTTCTAAAATGAAGTACTTTATTTTAAGGGCCACATTTTTCAAAAGCTTTCTGTTATGTAATGTTTTTTTATCCAGCTCTAATTTTACTTGAAATGAGAGAACATTTATTTATTATTAGAGTATGTATTATTTATAATTCATCCAGTTCAATTTGAAATTGGACAATAAATATTGTTGAGATATTATTCAATTAAACTTTCTTTATTTGATTTGTCAGTTGCTACGTACAGACGTTAATACAACTGTTGGCTACTTCAATATACATGGGACTAAATCATAGCGCAAGTTAGACATTATTGTGTATTGTATTGTAACCCTTTGAGGAGGAAATTCTCTCTAAATTGGACCTAGTTCAACTTTGATATATTATACTGCAGGGGTATTTAAATACAGTAGTGATTTGTCAGAGAATAACTAAGTAGCATAATTTATCTGGAGACTTCAGATTTTAAAACTAGACTTAAAGAAACAGTTACTGGAAACAAAGTCACATGCGCATTCCACTGTTTAGTCTAAAAAGGCCGATTCTGCAACATCTGACTTTTTCCTCCCTTAGGACTACGAAAGTGACATTTTTGTGTAATACTTATGTTTATTATAGCTTGCTATTTTAGAAATATAATCTCACAAAACAGCTAGTGCTTTCTTTTATTTGATAAAGGAATCAATTGAATTGACAAGTGATTCTGGATGTTTATTACATACTTGGATGGTAGAATTTCTTACAAATTGATTACTGTTTATTATAAAACTCACCGACTGTGTCATTATACAGTTTAACAGAGATGGAGGTCCGATGTCTGTGTTTCACCTCATCTCAGGAGATTTATTTTGCCATGTTGATGTTAACATTCCCTAGCTTGCTTGCATGGAGTTGCTTGGAACTCACAACAACAGCTAATGTTTTAAACTTATTGATTAATGATAAACCATTTGGGGTAATATGTGTTGATGTTTCGATAAATTGTAAATACTTTAATGGCCATAGGAATGGCCAAAGGGGGAATTGTTGTGGAAATTTATCATATCGTTCTTTTAGATATAACTTGTATCGCTTAAACCTGCATATATGCAGACGAGGCCAACCAGACTCATTTAAAACCTAATCATAAATGATCTCATATCGAAGGTATTTTAGCATGTCTGGCTTGCTCTAGTGTCATCCTGATCTCACCACTTAACCCTCTTCACATGAAAATACACTACCAAGGCTGGGAACCTGGCCTTGGTGGAGGCATTGGCAGAAAGAGGAGGACGACATCTGCGAGGGGGGGGGGGGCGAAGGGAGAGGAGACGAAGGGAGAGGAGACAAGATAATGTTCATATATACTCTGTTTTGTCTATTCATTGTCTATTCATTGTTGTTAGACCTCCGAACCATCCGTGGGGAAAGAGCTCTATCCATTCAGCTGAATTATTATTAGTGTCTGTTCCATCACAAAATAATTTCTCACCAGGTGGGATTCTTTTTCCAGTTCCAGGATCGGTACGGCAATCTCAAACACCATCTGACAACAGCCTCTCACCTTCAGGGAGGAATCAACTATTATGTGCGCTTCTGTCGTCTAACGGAGTCCTGATTACTCGTCCGATCCCATCCTCATCGCCATTTGTGGTGGAAAATAATCTTTTTAACCTCCCGGTGAGAAATAATCGAGATGAGAAAACTCTTAAAATATAAAAACATATCAGGAGTCAACCCTGCTGACTCCCACTAATAAATAACACTCTTATTATTACTTACATTACTATTTCATATTACCGGTACCATTAATGCACATTATTGACCAGCTTCTTCACCAGAGTATCTGTGCTTTATCGCCTCGCAGGTACCTCTGGATCCGGGTTGTACCTGGACCTGGTCTTTTCTCCTGCCGTGGTTCTGTCATACATTTGATGTGTTGAAATTACTTTGCATTTGTTGTAATTTTGTTATGCTGTTCAACACTTGACATCTATTGCACTTCTGTCCATCCTGGGAGAGGGATCCCTCCTCTGTTGCTCTCCCTAAGGTCTCTTCCTCTTTTCTCCCCGTTAAAGGTTTTTTTTGGGGGAGTTTTTCCTGTTCCGATGTGAGGGTTCCGGGACAAGATGATGTCATGTGTACATATTGTAAAGCCCTCTGAGGCAAATTTGTAATTTGTGATTTTGGGCTATACAAAATAAATTGAATTGAAAAATGTAATATTTATTTAACAGACACTAATAATAATTCAGCTGAATGGATAGAGCTCTTTCCCCACGGATGGTTCGGAGGTCAAAACAGAGTATATATGCACGTTATCTCGTCTCCTCTCCCTTCAACACCCCCCTTCGCAGATGTCGTCCTCCTCTTTCTGCCGATGCCTCCACCAAGGCCAGGTTCCCAGCCTTGGTAGTGTATTTTCATGTGAAGAGGGTTAAGTGGTGAGATCAGGATGACACTACAGCAAGCCAGACATGCTAAAATACCTTCGATATGAGATAATTTATTATTAGGTTTTAAATGAGTCTGGTTGGCCTCATCTGCATATATGCAGGTTTAAGCGATACAAGTTATATCTAAAAGAACGATATGATACATTTCCACAACATATGATAATATAGAAATTAAAATATCTCTAAATATCAATAAATATTGCATTACATTGTGTCATCAAAATAATTTAACTACGAGGAAAAATATATATATATTTTTAAAGTTTCTTTTCCGAGGTTGTCTTATCTCTGTTCAGACTAAACTAATATTTTAGTATCGGTGACTCTCTGACCTGAACAATGGTCTCTCCATCAAAGAGGATCAGCTCTTGTGCAGAGCCTACTACATGACCAACTCTTTGACCCCAAATGGCACCGTTGCGCACCTGGATACTGCAAGGTCAGACACAAGAGAGAGGGAACACACTGATTATATACATAAGAGGACATGATCAGGTAGAAACATTTTTTGATGGATATTTGTGCAAGAACAAGACAATAGAGCAAATGTATAAAGAGCAGCTTATTAAGAGGATTCAAAATGGTGTCATTAACTTGTTATTAAATCATTTTCACAATATACCCCAAATTGCACATTAGATAATATACGGAACACATTTGGACAAGAAGGAGGACAGACTAACCCAGTGATGTAAGCGCTACTAGTCTCCCAGACTCTGATCCCTGTGATCCTTCCGTTTCCTCCTGCTGTGGAGAAAGAAGTGCCAGAACCTCCTCCAACAGAAGGAGAGTAGGAGTAGAAACTAATGGGAGCTGGAGAAGTAAAATAAAGATATTAAGTGATGGACAAGAGGAAGCTACTGCTCTTTGACTCCACTTGACTTAACTGTTAAAATACAAAGATCTTATTAGAAGCTACAGAGATGTTTGTGTAAAAAGTATGAAATTGGCATAAAAAGACTGAAGATGGGTTGAAACCTTACCAGCCAGGCAGCTGGCGCAGAGCACAGTGACGATCAGGAAGGAAAACATTCTGGTGTGTGAAGACGTCCGGAGACAACACTGGAATCAGAAACCAATTCATCATCATCATTATCATCCTATAATATCAATAATTCTTTAGACATGATAAGTTAATAAGATCATTAGAATTTAAATGATCAGGGCCAGTAGTCACAGTATCATGCTAATAAACGTCACAGTTAAAACGTGCAGATACAGATGTTGAAACTCACCTGCAGTCTAGATCTCCTGAAAGCAGCTTTATTCCCGAGCAAAGGATGAGATGACACTGAGAAACTGGCACTCACTTATATATATGTGTCCGTCCCTCACAATGCACGCACACACATCCCCTAACATTCCTACTAAACAGCATCTGACAACTGAACAACAGCAGACACAATTTGAACCAGGAAGAGAATTTTTTTTTGAAGTTTTAGTTCAGGAATTTAATTTGCACCGCACCTACGGGAAAGGCATTCACTGTGATTTACCGACCTAAACCGGTTGGTTAATCTCTCTTTAATATGTGTCGCATAAATTACTACTTTATTAAGTTAAAATTAGTAGAGCTGTGACATTCTTTATACATTTGCTGCTAAAACCTGTGTAACATTATTTTGATTCATTTTGGGTCACTAAAATGGATTTCAAAGTTAATTCTTGAGCGTTGGAAAAGTAGTTGGTAAAGCAATCTCACCTCAAGGTCCATTTAGTAGCAGCTGTTCTGGAGCTTTCATTGTTTTCACATGATCTGTATTTGCAGAAAGAGTTTGACCAGTTGTCATGGAAATGTAAACCCTTTGAGCCCGAGCGAGGACCAATTGGTCCTCTAGTGGGCCGAACAGAACCGAGCCGGAACCGAAGAAAGCAATTTTTAGTAACAAATATAATGAATCTACAAAAATGTAGCATACCGTTTTAACGAACAACTTCTCATGAACAGAAGCATTTGTAAGACTTTACATACTCAAAACACAATAAAACACGATCTTCGACAACATTCCTAGCCTCGTGCTAAATATCGTCACTTTTTCACGTTCATTTTCCCAAGATACGCAACTGAAAAAGTCCAGCGAAAGACGTTCCTTTGCCGTCCAAGCTAAAGCTACCTACTTAGCAACATTAGCATTCGACCACGCTTCGAATGTACATTTCAGATTTACTCTCCGGTAAACAGTTCAAACGTTACCCGGGGAGGAGCACCCACGGCAGCCAGTGACATCGCTAAAGAATTCTGGTTCTGCACTCACCATTTCGATGCAAAATTATTAAAGAAGTCCTCAAAAATCCAGTTCGACAGCTGAATCGCCATTTGCCATCTGTTTACATTCTAATAAAGTTTTCTTTTTTTTTTTAAAGAAGGGGGGGTCAAATAAGCCCGGGGGATCATGTTTCACATAAGGTACACTCTGGCGTTTACGCACACCGGTCCTCTGGCTTAAATCGTCATTTAAACTAAAGACTTCCTGGAAATTCCGTTGACACCACTCCATTGGCCAGATCCAGACACGTGCATAGACATGTCATACGAAGAAATCGACCAACCAGAGGCTGTACAAAGGCCACTCAAACACCCGCTATGGCGCATTCTGCCGTAGGTCGCCGGCACAGAGAGGCTTTGGAGAGGGTTCTAGCTCTCCAAAATGATTCCAAACTGCTGTATGTGATAGATTGTGCATGTACAAGGATAAAGGAAGTTAAATATATAGTTATTTATGTTGTAAAAGTACAATGGAACAGCTAGAGAGGCTGTTTCTCAAATGACGACCTCTCATGACCTCTCGCACGTTTATGTCTCTTGCGCTGGCCTACTTCACTCTATTCACTCCAATTATTTTGTGTGTGACTACTGCCATCGTTTGCTATGATTGTGGGTGGTTATAAGCCTCATTTAATATAGTATTATGAATAATAGCGCTTTTTCACCATACGAACCTGACATTTTCAAAAGTGGAGCTGTGTTCCATCTTCATCTGCTATTAACCAGTAACATATACACAATATTTACACAATTCGTATGAGCAAACCCTTCTTAGTGTTATTAATCCATTGAAATTATTCAAATAGACCTTGTAGTTAGAGAGTAAGGCCCCTTTGAGTATGGGTATAGTATTTTCGAGAATAAGCCAAAAAAAAGTCCTAGGGAGGATGGGGTCCAAAGAGTTTTTAACATTATTTTGATTCATTTTGGGTCACTAAAATGGATTTCAAAGTTAATTCTTGAGCGTTGGAAAAGTAGTTGGTAAAGCAATCTCACCTCAAGGTCCATTTAGTAGCAGCTGTTCTGGAGCTTTCATTCTTTTCACATGATCTGTATTTGCAGAAAGAGTAGGCCAAGTTCTCTCATGCCTCCCTTTCCTCCAGCGGGCCCAGCAAGGTCGAAAGGCTGCAGCGGGTCTGAGTCTCTCCACTGTGGGCTGGCTGCTGACGGAGGGCCCGCTGGATTCTGAACTGAAGCAGTTTCGGGTGAACCTGCGTGATTTCATCGGATTTTGCCAGAATCGGACTTGGTGACACCGACGACAAGCATTAATAAGAACTATATAGAAATAGCCTGTATTCTCGCTGATGGTCTTGTTTACTTTTGAAGGTCATATAGAAGCATCAGTATTAAATTGAGACAGTTTCATTAACAGTCAAAAGTTCCTCACAGTAACTTTAAAGTGGGAAAAAACTAAAACGAAGATCATGTGATATGATTGAAATCCCAGGAACAGCTACTAAAAAGGACCTTGAGGTGTTTGGTCAACATAATATTATTGTTTGTCAAACCAGGAATTAATTTGCAACTGATAGAATTCACTCAGTTTGACAACCCTCTCTTGTTAAAAGAGGAAACCACCACTTAAATAAAACATACATGGCATCCATCCGTGTAACTTACCAGAACATGATATGTGATGTAAGTACGACATAATTTCACTGGTTCTACTGGAACAAAGATTCTTTTAGAACACACATATCGCAACCCTCCCTGTTTGTGTTTGTACATGAAGCCAACACCTTCCTGATCAGTATAAACTTGCTTAGTTTTGTCACTATGCGTATTTAATTTGTATAACTTGAAAACGACAGAAATACATTTCAACAAAAAAGAGGAATGAGATTCTGTTACTCACAACAACACTTTGATTAAGTTGAGGTGGTGCATGAAGAGTGTTTGGAAGTTGGAAATGACTCATGAAAAAACAAATAAATGGTTCAATAGGCCTTATAAACAAAAGTGTCATGAAACACTACCTTTTGTTTTGTTTTTTACTGTGATTAATTAAAATGTTCTATCAACAGCCTCTAAATGCTAGATATAATGTCCCATATCTATCTCCTTTTCATGATTTCAAATATGTATCCACTGTAATAAATGAGGGTTTGAAGCGTTAACCTTAAAGTACTTTGTTGGTATTTCAGAGAGAGAACCAATGTGGCAACTATTCTCTTCAATCTGTGTAGATAGTTGTTACAATTCGCTTACGTCAGTGGAAAAACACCTGTGTCATAGCTCATTCGTGTTTGCTTGTTTTTTGTTTTATATTTCTCCTTTCTTTAGCTTTTAAAGCGAGGTGAAAGCCCAGCAGTTGTAGTAGTGACGCCACCAGGGGGCGACAACTACTACAACTGCTGGACAGCATCTGTAGTAAGAGCATGCCTGACAATATGATCTGTTGAGAGAGAAGTTTACGGAACAGAACTGTACAGTATATGAAAAAACCATCACTGAAGTTTGTATGTCCAAAGTACACTCAACAAGACAAGAGCAGCCCAGTGCCACAAAGGCTGAGACTGAGTTTTCAAAGAAAAACTGAGGAATATTTAACAACCACATGTGCAGTGTTATCTAGGATTTGTGCAAAAAAGTGATCGCACTGTGCACAAGCAGATACTGTCTTCAATCTGGACACCGAGCAGTCAGCTGTCTACAATAATGCTACCAGTGACTTTTTATTTCATGTAAATCTAAGTGAATTTTGTCCCGAGTGTGAGGAAAAAAACAAGAAACAGGACACACAAGTAAGAAGGAGACATTGAGTCTATACTTTGTTATACAGACGACCAGATTCGGCCTTTTCTAAATTACTTTCCTAAAATATTTTTCTTCGATTTTTCCGTCATTACGTGCAACCAAACAACAAGTTTTCTTTATCTTGTTTTTCTATTCATTTTTGGATAAAAGCACTTAGGTCACAATAGCATAAAAGTATCTTACATAAAATACAAGAGTATGTTGCGTGGCACATCATTTAATATAGCTTGGACAAAACATTTCTCTCACCACTAAAAACCCACAGAAATAAAAATCACAGTAATTTGTACAATATCTTGTACTGTTAGCATTTCTCAACATACATTTGGTATTCAGTACAATAGATCTCTACTTTGTTTCCTTCAATGCTGCAGATGTGCAAAATGCTGTTAGTTTAAGCTCCTTCATCTGATATATAAAAGTATCCTCTATAAAATACACGTTGAGTAGATCATGTGTGTTTAACTGAATCACACAGAGTCACAAACTGAGTTGATCTTTAACAATCACCAGTTATTCTGTTATTTTTGCTTTGTTAATAAACCATTCTGGTATAATATTACCCGGTGCACATATGTATTACCCGTATTAATATTACCCGGTGCGCATACATACATGTAGCACGATAGACTAAATCATTTCTTCACAAAAATATAGGTTGACTTCTCCCATAATGAATATTAATCAGTATTGGATTATTAATTGCTGTTCATTAGGCGTAGGTGGTTTGGTTTTGATCCATGATGACATCCCAGTGAGCACCCAATGAAGTAATCCCTGCACTATTGAAGCGGCCACTGAGCAGTTTGAGCTCCGCTTTCGGGTCCTCTGGGTAGAAGTTAAAGGAGGTCTGTAACAAAGCATCAAAAGTTAAAAGTTAACACATGACCATGAGTATTAGTATTGATAATTGTAACAAACACAAAGGATAGAAGGTAATTACAGATGTTGGCTGGCCGATGACCAGAAAGCGCCCTCTGGAGGTCACAAAATATATCTGATAGATATAGTTGCTGTGGTATTTTCCAGAGACCTGAAACATGACAGTGAGATCTCATTAACACAGTTGGTACATGTGGTTAGACCTCGATGAGTAAAAAAAATTATATATATTACATACTCATGAATGGATATAGTGTAATATAAATATTATAAAATATATCCAATATATAATAAATGCTACTCCTAGTAATATTCATTTGACCAGTATCATGAAAAAATGTGTATGATAATAAAGAAATTAAAATATCTCTAAATATCAATAAATATTGCATTACATTGTCTTATCAAAATAATTCAATTTTACAGAAAAATATATATATATTTTTAAAGTTTCTTTTCCGAGGTTGTCTTATCTCTGTTCAGACTAAACTAATATTTTAGTATCGGTGACTCTCTGACCTGAACAATGGTCTCTCCATGAAAGAGGATCAGCTCTTTTGCAGTGCCTACTACGCGACCAACTCTTTGACCCCAAATGGCACCGTTGCGCACCTGGATACTGCAAGGTCAGACACAAGAGAGAGGGAACACACTGATTATATACATAAGAGGACATGATCAGGTAGAAAAAAATCATGCACAGTCATAATGTAGCTGGATCTTCGTACAATAACGAGTAGACAATAGAGCAAATGTTTAAAGAGCAGGTTATTGGGTAAAAGGAGGCTGAACCATATGATTCACTTTTCAGAAGAGCAAGATCCTCTCCAGCATTTGAAAAAAAGAATTCAATAGACCCTCCCTTTGACTAAGAAGAGAAAACTGCAACACCCTTCCAACTAACAATAACAACAACAATATAACATTAAATTAGTACAACTTATATAATCATAGAAATGTAGGTTGCATAAATGATTGAAAATGGTGTTTCATTAACTTGTTATTAAATCATTTTCACAATATAACCCCAAATTGCACACAGATAATATAGGGAACATAGAATAGTTTGTTAATCAAATGCTACAGCTACTGTGCTTTTGATCTAGAGCTATAACTGAGCAGTTCTTACCACTGTCAGTGACAGGCACTGGTCAAGCTGAAATAAGATATAAATCTACCGGAGAAAAAATTATTAATGAAACATGCCTGCTCTGAGAAAGAAATGCAGACCACCCTCCCTTCAGCTCAAACAGAAAATACATAACACTCCCTCTTTTTTGACCCCTTCAATAATTTCTGTACAGTCCTTAACACATCTGGACAAGAGGGAGGACAGACTGACCCAGTGATGTAAGCGCTAGTAGCCTCCCAGACTTTGATCCCTGTGATCCTTCCGTTTCCTCCTGCTGTGGAGAAAGAAGTGCCAGAACCTCCTCCAACAGAAGGAGAGTAGGAGTAGAAACTCATGGGACCTGGAGAAGTAAAATAAAGATATTAAGTGATGGACAAGAGGAAGCTACTGCTCTTTGACTCCACTTGACTTAACTGTTAATATACAAAGATCTTATTAGAAGCTACAGAGATGTTTGTGTAAAAAGTATGAAATTGGCATAAAAAGACTGAAGATGGGTTGAAACCTTACCCGCCAGGCAGCTGGCGCAGAGCACAGTGACGATCAGGAAGGAAAACATTCTGGTGTGTGAAGATGTCCGGAGACAACACTGGAATCAGAAACCAATTCATCATCATCATTATCATCCTATAATATCAATAATTCTTTAGACATGATAAGTTAATAAGATCATTAGAATTTAAATGATCAGGGCCAGTAGTCACAGTATCATGCTAATAAACGTCACAGTTAAAACGTGCAGATACAGATGTTGAAACTCACCTGCAGTCTAGATCTCCTGAAAACAGCTTGAGTCCTGAGCAAAGGATGAGATGACACTGAGAAACTGGCACTCACTTATATATATATGTGTCCGTCCCTCACAATGTACATCCCCTAACATTCCTACTAAACAGCCTCTGACAGCTGAACAATAGCAGACACAATTTGAATTTGAACCAGGAAGAGAAAATGATCTTGAAGTTTCAGTTCAAGAATTTAATTTGCACCGCACCTACGGGAAAGGCATTCACTGTGATTTACCGACCTAAACCGGTTGGTTAATCTCTCTTTAATCTGTGTCGCATAAATTACTACCGTATTAAATTCAAATTAGTAGAGCTGTGACATTCTTTATACATTTGCTGCTAAAACCTGTGTAACATTATTTTGATTCATTTTGGGTCACTAAAATGGATTTCAAAGTTAATTCTTGAGCGTTGGAAAAGTAGTTGGTAAAGCAATCTCACCTCAAGGTCCATTTAGTAGCAGCTGCTCTGGAGCTTTCATTGTTTTCACATGATCTGTATTTGCAGAAAGAGTTTGCCAAGTTGTCATGGAAATGTAAATGTTCAAATTTAAATCATTTCTAAGCACTTCAAGGACATCTCACCCATGTTGGGTAAAAGAGGGTTACAAAGACAACGTCTCAAAGCAGATCCCTTGTTGGAAACGGCATGGACAAAAAGTCCTTGAAGCTACTGTGATGAACTTTAATTTTTTGTTGATTTTGACGGTCTCTGCAGACAAAGCAGTAGTGTTTTCGACACACCAGATGCACTTTAGAAAAGCTCTCATTTTACTGGAGCAGGGTCTGACAGGGTCTGACACCGACGACAAGCATTAATAAGAACTATATAGAAATAGCCCGTATTCTCGCTGATGGTCTTGTTTACTTTTGAAGGTCATATAGAAGCATCAGTATTAAATTGAGACAGTTTTGTTAACAGTCAAAAGTTCCTGACAGTAACTGATTGAAATCCCAGGAACAGCTACTAAAAAGGACCTTGAGGTGTTTGGTCAACATAATATTATTGTTTGTCAAACCAGGAATTAAGTAGCAACTATTAGAATTCACTCAGTTTGACAACCCTCTCTTGTTAAAAGAGGAAACCACCCTTTAAACATGCCCTGAACACCTGGCATCCATCCATGTAACTTACCAGAACATGATATGTGACGTAAGTACGACATCATTTAACTGGTTCTACTGGAACAAAGATTGTTTTAGGACACGCACATCGCAACCCTCCCTGTTTGTGTTTGTACATGAAGCCAACACCTTCCTGATCATTATAAACTTGCTTAGTTTTGTCACTATGCGTATTTAATTTGTATAACTTGAAAACGACAGAAATACATTTCAACAACAAAGAGACACTGATAATGATTAAGTTGAGGTGGTGCATGATGAGTGTTTGGAAGTTGGAAATGACTCATGGAAAAACAAATAAATGGTTCGATAGGCCTTATCAACAAAAGTGTCATGAAACACTACTTATTGT
Organism: Leptoclinus maculatus; assembly: GCA_032191485.1. Taxonomy (NCBI): domain Eukaryota; kingdom Metazoa; phylum Chordata; class Actinopteri; order Perciformes; family Stichaeidae; genus Leptoclinus; species Leptoclinus maculatus. Next base: position 15,697,989 of record JAVDOI010000008.1, read on the forward strand.
TTTGTTTTTTAGTTTGATTTATTTTAATTTTCTATCTGCAAAGTTGCACATCAACAACATTTTGCATTTTGTCAGTATTTCATGAAAAGAACGATGTTCCAAATATTCCCTTCACTCAGTGTAGATAGATATTATGTTAAGGTCTCCTCTCCACTAGGTGTGTGGTATGTTGGTTTGGATTGTGGTACGGGTTACAGAGTACTTTCATCTGTCAGTTTCCTGCTTTGGCTCTGTGTTTTAAGAGAATGGTCTGACTGCTTTGACTACGTAACGTGTTTCACTGTTTGTGTCTTTCTTTCTTCTAGTCTCTGTGAGCTGCAGGTCTGTATCTGGTGACAGCAGTAGTAGTCACTCTTTGTTCAAATAAGCGATTACACTGTGCAAAAGCAGATACTGTCTTCAATGTGAAAGGGAGGTCATGTCCTCGGTATTGTTTTGGGGAAACGATGACCTAAGGAGTTCATATTCAACAAATATGAACAAATACACAGGGTGGGATAGTCGTCGGAATGCCCCTTTGAGTTGTTTTCTGGGGAAATACACAGTATTTTAATTATTATAATTTTTCCACAAGAACTAAATTGCTGGCAGCGTGGAGTGTTTTTTAAAAGAGCCTTCATGCAATCACTCACTCTCACTATAAAACAAAGAATTACTGTCTGTCTGTCCTTATGTCTTTCATATGTCTTGAGAACCGCTGATCTGACCTTCATACTCAGCAGTGATTTGGATGTGTCTTTACCTCGTGACTAAGACTGTTTCTGACTGTGAGTAACTGTGTGGATTTCAGGGGTGGATTTAGAGATTTGAGAGCCCCAGACTAATTTACTTTTCACCCTTTCTCTATCTGGGAAGAAGAAGAAGTGATAGAAGAAGTTATCTCAACTTTTTTTGAAACTGCCATGTTGGGGTTGGGGAGACCACTAACTCTGGCAGCCATGTTGGTAATGGGTTTGAGTTTAGCCCGTTAAGTAATGGTTATATTAATGTGCATCCCCTTGCTTGGACCACGGCCATTTTGATCTCAAGCACGCATCTGTAAGGTGTAGTGATTGCATCTTGCATGGTTGCAAATGCTATTGCAGTGACATAATCTGCCCATAGAAATACAAATACCTGGCGAAAGTGCTCAAACCGGCCTCTGCGGAAGTTCCCGCTACAGTAGGTGCAATGATGACACACACACACAGACACACACACACACAAACACATACACATACACAGACAGACTCACGGTGGGAAAACAATACCAGCATTCTTTAACAAGTAAAAATTAATAAAAGAAGGTGCAGTGCTTTCATGAAAGTCCAAGGTATCTTCTCTGATGACTCTGCAGTGGCCGGGTGTAAAAGGGACGGACGGGGGGAGGAGTACAGGGCAGTAGTGGATGACTTTGTGGAGTGGGCCGGTAGAAATCACCTGCTTCTGAACGTGGCCAAGACCAGAGAGATGGTGGTCGACTTCAGGAGGAAGACAACGGCTCCACAACCACTGAGAGTTCTGGGAGAGGACGTGGACCTGGTGGAGGAGTACAAGTTCCTGGGTGTCTCCATCGACAACAGACTGAACTGGAAGGCCAACATCAACGCTGTGTACAAGAAGGGGATGAGTCGACTCTTTTTCTTGAGGAAACTTCGATCCTTCGACGTGTGCAGCAAGATGTTGGAGATGTTCTACCAGTCTGTTGTGGTCAGTGCACTTCACTTCTCCGTAGTCTGCTGGGGGAGCAGCATTGGAGCCGGAGACACCAACAGACTTAATAAACTGATTAAGAAGGCCGGCTCCATCATTGGCTGCAAACTGGACCGTCTGGAAACGGTGGTGGAGAGGAGGACACTGAATAAACTATTATCCATGTTGGATAACCCGGACCACCCTCTCCACCACCTACTGCAGGGACAGTGGAGCACTTTCTCCAACAGACTCATCCAGCTCTGCTGTCACAAGGACAGATTCAGGAGAACATTCCTGCCCTCTGCAATAACACTTTATAACAAATCACCTCTGGCCAAATCATCCTTCACATAACTACACACCACTACACTGTTGTTGTTCGCTGTTGGTTGATTTTTGCACTAATGTTTTTCACCTAGTTCATTTAACACTATTCTATTTTAGTGTATATATTGTGCATTTTTTAATACTTAATATTTTTATTTACTCTGTTACTTCGTTTGCAGAAGTATATCCGTGCTGCTATAACACACAAATTTCCCCCTGGGGATGAATAAAGTATCTATCTATCTATCTATCTATCTATCTATCTATCTATCTATCTATCTATCTATCTATCTATCTATCTATCTATCTATCTATCTATCTATCTATCTATCTATCTATCTATCTATCTATCTATCTATCTATCTATCTATCTATCTATCTATCTATCTATCTATCTATCTATCTATCTATCTATCTATCTATCTATCTATCTATCTATTTCCCAATTACAAGCGTTAAATATACTGAACAGAAATGTAAAGTGACTGTATCGACTGGCTTGAATCATTATTGAGTTTTATGATGGATCCCTGGTGTATTTCTTTGTGAGCGCATCTTAAAATCATGAAATCTACAAAACATAATTTGTACGTTCAACAAAGGTCAGCCCTAAAGTCTAAAATGGAGAGGTGATCTTTCTGGTGTATTTTATTCTTTTGTTATGCGTTGTAAAAGTCTGTTTTTCATTACTTCTCTACAGCACAATAAATGACCACCCTACCTACACATCTGGTACCTGGTGACATTCTTTTATTCATACCGGATTGCTTGTCTATGCAAATGAGCAAGACAAGGAAATGTTCCCTGCCCGTAAACATGTCTGATCTCTGCCAAGAAAGAATACTGGAAGTCTTTTGGCTACTAATCTGCTGTTCTGTATACAGGTGAACAATTAGTAGGAAGATGGAAAATAACTCTTGTTTTCTTAAGTGTTAAGTTGTCATAAATGTTTATGCTAAAACACTCATGATTCACATGTGGCAAATTTCTTTATGTAATGTATTGACGTCTGTGTGTCCATTTGCTTGACTGAGATGTTGTTTAATTGCACATGTACCATGGCATTTGTGCAGAACTTTAATTTGGCTTGGCTACATCTCACATATCTTAAAACCTGTTGTAGGAGCAAGGAATTTGGCCGTCTCTTAGTCACTGACGGTAATCGTGTTATTGTGTGTTGTGTGTGGGTGTGTCACCAGGCATTCTTAGCGAGTTATTATTATAGCCTGCAAAAGAAACACAAGAACAAAGCTTAGACATCTTTTAAATCACTGTCAGACTTTGATGAAAGTGATGTGTCCATAGGTGAGGTGGTTTGGGGTAGCCTCTTTGAATAGCTCTAGAAAACATCCACTGTAAACACATTCATTATTGATATTTAGTTATTGATTCGTTATATTTGTTATTATTCATTTGTTACATTTTGTCCAATCCCTACCCACTACCACTCTGCTTGCGCGTTTGCGTTGAGGTTCAAATTATTACAAACAAATAAGCGGAGAGTGGAAGTGTGTTATATAGAGCTATCAGGAATAAGTCCTAAAAGCCTGAAATGAGATCGCATTTTTGCACGTAGGGTTCCCTCATCTTGAAGTCAGTGGGTTTTTGAATGTGTGGGTTTGGTTGGATGTGTGAAATAAGGTATGTTTCAAATATCATAAAAGTGGTGTTCATCTTGTGTTATCCACAGAGCTTATTTATCTGCAACAATCCAAAAACCAATGAAAAACTCCCATTTGCTTTTTGTTGAGGAAACCAGTGCCATGCTTACTTTCAGGTTGGCCTACAAAAATAAGTCATGCCTGCAGCACTCTAAAGAACCTCTCCAACAGTGAGTCTACATCGATGCTGACTTAACCAGCTGCCCTTACTGACCACGTGCAACGCTGTTTTGTGTTCGTCAACACTTTCCGACATTTAATATTGTCATACAGACGTTAACAACTTGAAGGTTACATTGTATTTAGAATCAAACATATCCTTGTCTCGTCTAGAAAACAGTAAATATGTTTATTTGATTGTAAAGTGTTGTATATTTATAAACAAAATATAGAAATACCTATCATTTTTTACTCCTACCTACTATCAAGAAAATGAGCATTGTTATCTTCATATTTATTCTAGTCTTTTTTCTATTTTTTGTTTATCTCTGACAATGTATTATTGTGATGTTGCTGTTATTACATATTATAATTATTATCACTATTATAATAATAATTATTATTAAAAATAAAACCACAAATTCCTATCAACCACTTTTTATTTTATTTTTAATTTTTTAATTAAATTAAAAAAAATAATAATACAATTTGTCATATCATTGTTTTAACCACAACCTCCCCTGTGGTGTTCCGTCCCGTCCCTGGTGGCTCAAGCTCAATTCGGGGCACTCCGATGGTTCCCTCTGGAGCGGGTGGTAAGGGGATGGAAGGCTGGGTCACCGTTAATATTTCACAAATATATATATATTATATACGTATATATAACTGACTGATAAGCCCCCACAAAAGAACAGGCCCCCTACCTAGGGTCTGGGAGCTGTTTCTGTTGTAAAATAAATAATTTAATGAATTAAATAATATTTAACCCGGTTGACCCGGCCTGACTGATCCTACTGTCCTGCTCTGGAGCTCCCTGACGGTGCCTTGGTCGTGGTTTGCTGCCAGTGGACGGGGCGGTTCTTCTTTTTCATTTTGTAATTTATGTAATTTGGCCTTTTCTTTCTCTTCAAAAGGCTCAGACACGCACGCACACACACACACACACACAAACACACACACACACACACACACACACACACACACACACACACACACACACACACACACACACACACACACACACACACACACACACACACACACACACACACACACACACACACACACACTCCAAAGTCACACCGTTCTCCCATACACTGACTGTATGACGTTAGCTGGCTTGTATCTCACTGGTCTTGTCGTCCTCTTGTTGTTATGTTTATGTATTGTCTCTTGTCTTGCAATAAAAATTAAAAAAGAAAGAAAATGAGCAAGACAACATGTGAGAATGTCAGAAGTCTTGTGGTTTGTGTTGCCAGAGACAACCACACCCAGGGGATCTCCAATTAAAATGAGATCACTGCTGTCTAACAGTCGGTTCAAAAATAGCAGCTAGGTGTTGCAAAGTTGACCTACAGAAGTGGCTGGCATCATCATGAAACCATGAAATGCCCTCTGTTGGTCTCAAAGTACACAAGCAGGAAAGATGGGAAGGAAAAGTTCAAAGGTTGTTTTAGAAATGGTCCAAAGAGGAGGCTAACGTTTGAGATGACATCACTAGAAAATAATTCCTCCATTGTTTCTTTACTTGCTGACTTTCTTCTTTGATATTGTAACCCTGGTTCTATAAGCGCAGGCGGAGCCCTCTACTGGACTCCATGGGTAATACTCCAATCACAAGCATGCATGCATCAGGACATGCCTACACAAATATGTACAGCTGTTCAGTGCACCTGATGGCATTCAACATAACATGCCAATTGTTACGACCGGCTCGGGAGCCGCAACATAAGGATGAACACAACACCAAAGTATATGCAAAACCCAAAGGTTTATTACAGAACACAGGATAATCGTAATGTGCTAGCTGGCTGAAGACCAGGGTCTGGTGGCAGGCAGCTGAGAGAGCGAGGGCGGAGCAAGGAGGCGCTTATAAAGGTGAAACCCACACCTTCATCCAGGTGTCCTCAATCACTCATCAGGGAGCACCTAGAACTTAAAGACAGAGTACACACATATCCACACACACGCGCACCAGCATTCACAGCAGGTCATAGAATTATACATAACACAATGCACAAACTAAGCAAAGCAGTCCGTCTCCAAAACCAAAAATATATACCTTAAAAGAAAGAGTGATTATTTCTCCACTTCTCGTTCACTTATCAGGGTTTCTCTTTTGCTGCCACTTTTTCCAGTTTAGCTGAAACTGTTTTTTCAGGGTTTTCATTTGAAAGAACCTGTCATTTGAAAGAACCTGTCACTTGTCCTGTCATGCCTCCTCTGTCCAGTAGATGCCCTCATTGAGCTTCTAAAGATTTGTAAACTTGCATGCACAGCTGTGTAGTTGTGCTTCATAATATAGATAAAACCTTAGCAAGCATGTGGATGTCAAACACAAGCAAGTACAAGTTACAACATCACTTTAAGTGCAACGTGTATTGTAATTCTAATAGTATGACTTTATTAAATCTATGATTTAATAAAGTCATCTACGATTTAATAAAGTATATTATATATATAATTAGTATATCATAATTATTGTTTGCATATCCTTATAAATCAGCATTGCAATTTAATATCTTTGAAAACTTGGAATGTTTGATTGTATGTGGTGATGAAGAATGCTTGGTAACATGCTCTTGAACTGACTGACCCCTTGGTTGGTCCAACACTTTGCTTTGAAATTGTGTTACTTTACCCATGTTTATGAATGAAAGTCATGTTCTCCTTCCTCAGTCGAGTTATTTTTTTATTTTTTTATTTTTAAGTCATGCTTTAATCAATTGAAATGGCCTCATGTCCTTTTCATACTGTCCTCATACTGGATTGGTTGTTGCAAACCACTATGAATCTTTTTTTTAAATCAAGGAAAACACATTGAAATACTTCCTAAACTCTTTTGAACTATCCTCACCTTAGAAAGACCTGTATATCCTAAAGTTACATCTCATGTGGTGAAACTATTGTTTTTGCAACCTACCACTGTCACTAAATGTTTGTGTGGTACTGCTAAGAAAATCATCAAGCATTATAAACTGTATATATATATATATATATATATATATATATATATATATATATATATATATATATATATATATATAGTTAAACACAGCTTGTTAGATAGATAGATAACAAAACAGTTTAAGTATATCAATGTTGGATTCTGCATGTAGAAACATCTGTACTCCTGCACAACTTGTAGCAAAACAGTTTTGTGTGATTTGATGTTTGAATTGTCTGTTCCGCTGAAAAAGATTGGTTAGTCTTCTGTAAGTACTGAATCCTGCAGTATACATTCTCATTTACAGACAGGGGTGGTTGTATTTACAGTATACATTACTACATTGTCCTGGGAAAGATGGCGAACTGAAACTTGAGCATGAATGGCCCATGTTGAACTTTGCCATGCAAGAGGACTTCTGTATAGATCAGCAATGGTGTGGCCATACTGACAAGCTGCATACTATACCTGTCATAAACCTTTAAGAGTCTCTTGAACCAGAGCGCTACCGGGAGCAGTAGCCCACATTGCAACACAATAAAGACATGTTAAACATGTAGCAACAAATCCTGCACACCCACATAAGTCTGTATTCATTTGCATGTCATGGAGGAGCATTTACAATCTGCCTTCCTCCTCAGCCTTGCATCTCATCCTAAAGGCATTGGCCTTTAATACAGGAATGAGCTGTCCAAATAGACCAATGTCTTATGGTTTCCTGGAATGGGAACATGTATAGAGGGCTGATTGATTGTTTTGTACGATATTTAGATGGAATGAATACCTATAGGTATAGTGACATGTAATAAACAGTTCTGATTCTGATTCTGAAAGTACTTTGTTGGTATTCTCTTCAATCTGTGTAGATAGATGTTACAATTCGCTTACGTCAGTGGAAAAACACCTGTGTCATAGCTCATTCGTGTTTGCTTGTTTTTTGTTTTATCTTTCTCCTTTCTTTAGCTTTTAAAGCGAGGTGAAAGCCCAGCAGTTGTAGTAGTGACGCCACCAGGGGGCGACACTACTACAACTGCTGGACAGCATCTGTAGTAAGTGCATGCCTGACAATATGATCTGTTGAGAGAGAAGTTTACGGAACAGAACTGTACAGTATATGAAAAAACCATCACTGAAGTTTGTATGTCCAAAGTACACTCAACAAGACAAGAGCAGCCCAGTGCCACAAAGGCTGAGACTGAGTTTTCAAAGAAAAACTGAGGAATATTTAACAACCACATGTGCAGTGTTATCTAGGATTTGTGCAAAAAAGTGATCGCACTGTGCACAAGCAGATACTGTCTTCAATCTGGACACCGAGTTCATGTCCTCTGTATTGTTTGAGGGAATGATGATCTTCGGAGTTCATATTCTACAAATATGAACAAATACACATGGTGGGACAGTCAGTGGAATCAATTTCAGATGTTTTCTGGGGAAAAAATTACGTTAATCATCAGTTTCTCCTCAAGAACTAAATTGCTGACAGCATGGAGTGTTTTTTGAAGTAGCCTTCATACAATCACTCACTCTAACTATAAAACAAGGAATCTCTGACCTACTTCATACTCAGCAGCATCTTGGGTGTGTTTTTACCTCGTGACTAATGACTCAATACTTATATGACACTAATAGAATTACCTCCAGCAAAATTCCTCAGCTAATTACTGTTATTCATTGGTCTACTTCATAACTGCAGGGGTTATGTCAGAGCAAACAACTAACAGCCTACACCTACCTCCATTAAGTTTCTGGCCGTGAGTAACCGTGACTTGGGCGTGGATTTCAGGGGTGGATTTAGAGATTTGAGTTCCCAAGACTAATTTACTTTCCACTATTTCTCTAACTGGGAATGTTGGTATTGGCAGCGGTAGAAAAAGTACTCAAAACTTTTTTTTCTTCAGTAAAACTATGAAGTATTAATACTAAAACTGTGAATACTACGCAGTAAAATCCTGCGTTCAAACTTTTTCGTCAAGTGAAAAGTGAAAGAGAGGCATTATGAGCATAATATCATTGAGTACATTTAATTAAAAAATTACATTTATTTAATTTCTATTCAAGATGGAGCTTTCAATTTTAATATAATGCTGGATAGTTCAATGAAGAAAAATTAATATATTTTAACTGTCATATTTTGTGAGTCAAATCTGAATCAGCAAAGTGATCAGTAACATTTCTCTGTCAGGTAGATAGTACTACAATGTAATTCTGAAGTAGAAGGACAGTACATATTAGGCTATACAACTGAGTTGATTATTTTTTAAATGCTTTGGGGGCCTTTTGTAAGTTATCATCAAGCTTTTGTGGACTATGTAACGAAACAGTAGTCAAGTTTAGCTCATTGAGGACATAGGGTAGTCAAAATAACAGTGGACTCTGAGCTAAATAGTACAATGACAATGAATATTTTCAGCATGTTTGCTGTTGTATACTTGAGGTTGCATGTACTGTAGTGTCACACACATGAATGAGCAGTCAGCTGTCTACAATAATGCTACCAGTGACTTTTTATTTCATGTAAATCTAAGTGAATTTTGTCCCGAGTGTGGGGAAAAAAACAAGAAACAGGACACACAAGTAAGAAGGAGACATTGAGTCTATACTTTGTTATACAGACGACCAGATTCGGCCTTTTCTAAATTACTTTCCTAAAATATTTTTCTTCAATTTTTTCTTCATTACGTGCAACCAAACAACAAGTTTTCGTTATTTTGTTTTTCTATTCATTTTTTGGATAAAAGCACTTAGGTCACAATAGCATAAAAGTATCTTACATAAAATACAAGAGTATGTTGCGTGCCACATCATTTAATATAGCTTGGACAAAACATTTCTCTCACCACTAAAATCCCACAGAAATAAAAATCACAGTAATTTGTACAATATCTTGTACTGTTAGCATTTCTCAACATACATTTGGTATTCAGTACAATACATCTCTGCTTTGTTTCCTTCAATGCTGCAGATGTGCAAAATGCTGTTAGTTTAAGCTCCTTCATCTGATATATAAAAGTATCCTCTATAAAATATACGTTGAGTAGATCATGTGTGTTTAACTGAATCACACAGAGTCACAAACTGAGTTGATCGTATGTTCACATATGTTAATACATGTAGCACGATAGACTAAATAATTTCTTCACAAAAATATAGGTTGACTTCTCCCATAATGAATATTAATCAGTATTGGATTATTAATTGCTGTTCATTAGGCGTAGGTGGTTTAGTTTTGATCCATGATGACATCCCAGTGAGCACCCAATGAAGTAATCCCTGCACTATTGAAGCGGCCACTGAGCAGTTTGAGCTCCGCTTTCGGGTCCTCTGGGTAGAAGTTAAAGGAGCTCTGTAACAAAGCATCAAAAGTTAAAAGTTAACACATGACCATGAGTATTAGTATTGATAATTGTAACAAGCATAAAGGATAGAAGATAATTACTTGTAATGGCTGGCCGGTGACCAGAGATCGCCCTCTGGAGGTCACAAAATATATCTGATAGATATAGTTGCTGTGGTATTTTCCAGAGACCTGAAACATGACAGTGAGATCTCATTAACACAGTTGGTACATGTGGTTAGACCTCGATGAGTAAAAAAATGATATATATTACATAATCATGAATGGATATAGTGTAATATAAATATTATAAAATATATCCAATATATAATATATGCTACTCCTAGTAATATTCCTTGGACCAGTATCATGAAAAATGTGTATGATAATAAAGAAATAAAAATATCTCTAAATATCAATAAATATTGCATTACATTGTCTTATCAAAATAATTAAATTTTACAGAAAAATATATATATATTTTTAAAGTTTCTTTTCCGAGGTTGTCTTATCTCTGTTCAGACTAAACTAATATTTTAGTATCGGTGACTCTCTGACCTGAACAATGGTCTCTCGATCAAAGAGGATCAGCTCTTGCGCAGAGTCTAGAACGCGACCAACTACTTCACCCCAAATGGCACCGTTGCGCACCTGGATACTGCAAGGTCAGACACAAGAGAGAGGGAACACACTGATTATATACATAAGAGGACATGATCAGGTAGAAAAAAATCATGCACAGTCATAATGTAGCTGGATCTTCGTACAATAACGAGTAGACAATAGAGAAAATGTTTAAAGAGCAGGTTATTAAGAGGAGGCTGAACCATATGGTTCACTTTTCAGAAGAGCAAGACCGTCTCCAGCATTTGAAAAACAAAAATTCAATAGACCCTCCCTTTGACTAAGAAGAGAAAACTGCAACACCTAGAATAGTTTGTTCATCAAATGCCACAGCTACTGTGCTTTTGATCTAGAGCTATAACTAAGCAGTTCTTACCACTGTCAGTGACAGGCACTGGTCAAGCTGAGATAAGATATAAATCTACCGGAGAAAAATTTATAAATTACACATGCCTGCTCTGAGAAAAAAATTCAGACCACCCTCCCTTCAGCTCAAACAGAAAATACATAACACTCCCTCTTTTTTGACCCCTTCACCCCCTTAATAATTTCTGTACAGTCCTTAACACATCTGGACAAGAGGGAGGACAGACTGACCCAGTGATGTAAGAGTTCCTAGTCTCCCAGACTCTGATCCCTGTGATCCTTCCGTTTCCTCCTGCTGTGGAGAAAGAAGTGCCAGAACCTCCTCCAACAGAAGGAGAGTAGGAGTAGAAACTCATGGGAGCTGGAGAAGTACAACAAAGATATTAAGTGATGGACAAGAGGAAGCTACTGGTCTTTCACTCAACTTGACTTAACTGTTAAAATACAAAGATCTTATTAGAAGCTACAGAGATGTTTGTGTAAAAAGTATGAAATTGGCATAAAAAGACTGAAGATGGGTTGAAACCTTACCAGCCAGGCAGCTGGCGCAGAGCACAGTGACGATCAGGAAGGAAAACATTCTGGTGTGTGAAGATGTCCGGAGACAACACTGGAATCAGAAACCAATTCATCATCATCATTATCATCCTATAATATCAATAATTCTTTAGACATGATAAGTTAATAAGATCATTAGAATTTAAATGATCAGGGCCAGTAGTCACAGTATCATGCTAATAAACGTCACAGTTAAAATGTGCAGATACAGATGTTGAAACTCACCTGCAGTTTAGATCTCCTGAAAACAGCTTGAGTCCTGAGCAAGACACTGAGAAACTGGCACTCACTTATATATATATGTGTCCGTCCCTCACAATGTACATCCCCTAACATTCCTACTTAACAGCCTCTGACAGCTGAACAATAGCAGACACAATTTGAATTTGAACCAGGAAGAGAAAATTATCTTGAAGTTTCAGTTCAGGAATTTAATTTGCAACACATTTAAGGGAAAGGCATTCATTGTGATTTACCGATCTAAACCAGTTGGTTAATCTCTCTTTAATCTGTGTCGCATAAATTACTACCGTATTAAATTCAAATTAGTAGAGCTGTGACATTCTTTATACATTTGCTGCTAAAACCTGTGTAACATTATTTTGATTCATTTTGGGTCACTAAAATGGATTTCAAAGTTAATTCTTGAGCGTTGGAAAAGTAGTTGGTAAAGCAATCTCACCTCAAGGTCCATTTAGTAGCAGCTGTTCTGGAGCTTTCATTCTTTTCACATGATCTGTATTTGCAGAAAGAGTTTGCCCAGTTGTCATGTAAATGTAAATGTTCAAATTTAAATAATTTCTAAGCACTTCAAGGACATCTCACCCATGTTGGGTAAAAGAGGGTTACAAAGACAACGTCTCAAAGCAGATCCCTTGTTGGAAACGGCATGGACAAAAAGTCCTTGAAGCTACTGTGATGAACTTTAATTTTGTGTTGATTTTGACGGTCCCTGCAGACAAAGCAGTAGTGTTTTCGAGCACCAGATACACTTTAGAAAAGCTCTCATTTTACTGGAGCAGGGTCTGACAGTGTGCCTTTGCACTGTGTTTATTGTTGGAATGCTTTTAAGCATTCCAAGTATTGTTCTTCTAATTGTTGGAATGCTTTTAAGCATTCCAAGTATAGTTCTTCTAATCTTTATTGTTGGAATGCTTTTAACCCGCAGTGGCTTAAAAGCCACTTAAAAACCAGCTCAGCCGATGAACTTTGCAGATTGTCCTTGGGGGCTGTCCTAAGCCCCAACATGACCCACGGAAGTCTGTCCACCCAACTGCTGTCTTTGAGGCTGGCCCGGAGAGCAGCTTTCATCGACCGGTGGAACCGCTCGCATAAACCATTAGCCTGCGGGTGGTAGGCAGTAGTGCGATGGAGCTTCACCCCTAAGCTTCCTGCAACTGCATTCCACAGCTCTGATGTAAACTGTGGGCCTCAGTTCGAGGAAACGTCAGCTGGGGCTCCGAACCTGGCGACCCAAGCCTGAATAAATGCCCGAGCCACCTCCTCCGCCATTGTTGATGACAACGGGACAGCTTCTGGCCAACGAGTGGTTCGGTCTACCATTGTGAGGAGATGTGTGAAACCACGGGATGGGGGCAAAGGTCCTACGAAGTCCACATTCACGTGATCGAACCTCCTTTCTGGAACCGATAACTGATAACCGGCCGTGGCTGGCCTGTGGAGACGTCACACAGGAGCATAGCGCCAGTTTCGCCAAACGGGACCTCCTCCAACCGCAGTCCCGTAACTGCCGTCCTCAACTCCTGGAGGCCCGGTTCTGAAACCTGATCCCCAGCCATCTTGTTATAGTCCAATCCTAACTGGACAGCCCCGGTGACGGCCCTGGAGAGACAGTCTGCGACCAGGTTTTCCTTGCCCGCTACATGCTGTAGATCCGTGGTAAACTCTGATATGAAGGAGAGCTGGCGCTGCTGGCGTGCGGACCATGGTTCGGCGCTCTTCCCCATTGCAAACGTCAGTGGCTTGTGATCCACAAACGCAGTGAACAGCCGAGCCTCCAGCAGGAACCGGAAATGCCGAATGGCCAGAAAGAGGCCGAGGAGCTCCCGATCGAAAGTGCTGTACTTCCGCTCATTAGGCCGCAACTGTTGACTGAAGAAAGCGAGCGGTTGCCACGCCCCTTTCACCCACTGAAGCGTCCGTGGTGATGGCAATCGGAGCCTTAGGTGACGGGTGTGCCAGCATTGTTGCATTTGCTAGAGCTGTTTTAGCATCAACAAACGCAAGTTCCCTCTCTTTGGTCCAGTCCACAGCCTGTTTGATGGCCTTGCCCTTCAGGGCTTCGTACAGGGGCCGCATCACTTGCGCTGCTCGGGGAATAAAGCGGCATCCTCAAGAACTCAAACAGGCCGAATGGAGTGATCAGCGCCGTCTTGGGAATGTCCAGCGGGTGAACGGGCACTTGATGGTAACCTCGTACCAGGTCCACTTTCGAAAACACCACGCTATCCGACAAGTGGGCAGAAAAGTCTTGAATATGTGGAACCGGATAGCGGTCCGGGATCGTTGCCTCGTTGAGCCGGCGATAATCTCCACACAGGCGCCACCCGCCCCCAGGCTTCGGTGCAATGTGCAGGGGTGAAGCCCACGGACTGTTGGAGCGGCGAATGATGCCCAGGCGCTCCATGTTTTCAAACTCGGTCTTGGCGATGGTGAGCTTTGCCGGATCTAGGCGCCAGGCCTGGGCATGTACCGGTGGGCCGGTGGTAGAGATGTGATGCTCCAGCCCATGTTTGACCGTGGAGGACGAGAAGGTGGGCTGCGAAAGGTCTGGGAACTCGGCCAGCAGACGCAGAAACTCATCAGCCGCTGCCAGCATGCTAGTCAGCCTAGTAGAGCCCGCTCCACTTAGTGTACATGGGTAAGAACAAAAAGTCACAGCATTTATCAGGCGGAGGCCCTTGACGTCCACCAATAATCCATAAGCGCATAGGAAATCCGCGCCAAGCAGGGGAATGGCAATTTTGGCAGTAACAAAGTCCCAGCTGAAACGCTGCCCCATAAAACACAGCTCCAGGCACCGTGTCCCAAAAGTGCGTATGGGGGTATCGTTCGCGGCTTCCAGGGGGCGGGGGCCCTGCCAGTTTGTCAGCATGTCCACCCGCGATGCAGGCACAACGCTCCTCTGCGCCCCTGTGTCGCAGAGAAAGCGCCGCCCGGAAACGTCGTCCTGGATGAACAGCAGCCTGCCTTCCCGACCGACGCTCATGGCAGTCACTGAGCGCCGGCCCTGGCATTTCACGTCCCGCCGAAACTGCATCGAGAGCGGCACCTTGTAGCCCGCTGCCCAAACCTTGCGTGGTAATAGCACAGGCCAGTAGATCCCCGCCATTGGCTCGCTGCTGTTGCTGCGGCGATGACCGTTGTCTCCGCTGCCATTATTATTACTACTACTACTACTTCTTCTGCTACTACTACTGTTATACTATGACCACTACTACAGCTATTACTACGACTACTGATACTACAACTTCTACTACTTCTTCTAATTACTAATACTTCTACTACTAATAATACTTCTACTACAAATACAACTTATACTACTACTACTACTACAAATATCACTACTGCTACTAGTACTTATTCTAATGCTACTAATACTTCTACTAATAATAATAATTCTACTACAACTACAACTTCTACTACTACTACTACAAATATCACTACTGCTGACATTTTTTAAGCCACGGAAACCTCTTTCAGGAGAGGGGTGATATGACTTTTCATGTTTGTAATATTTACATTTTTTGAAATATTAAGCTTTTTGCAATTTTTTTTGAATGGGATATCTATGGAGAAAATGTTCAAATCCTGGGTTTTCAGCAGTGCAGTTTAAATGCTTTCGGGCTTCAACATTTTTCAGACAGGTAGTCTCCCATTTCTTAATTTTCAGCAATTTTTTTACAATTAATTTCAGCTTTCAGCATTCCAACGCATTTTCAGCAGGAAATGCATTTTCTAGTTGTTTATTGTTATGTACCATTCACCTAGTCAGATTCCTTGTATTTGTAACTTACGAGGCAATAAACTGTCCTGATTCTGATTCTGCACAGCCGCTGCTGCTCTCCTCTCACCGGAGCTCCGACTGCAGGTCGAAAGGCTGCAGCGGGTCTGAGTCTCTCCACTGTGGGCTTGCTGCTGACAGAGGGCCGGCTGGAGTCTGAACTGAAGGAGTTTCGGGTGAACCTGCGTGATTTCATCTGATTTTGGCAGAATCGGACTTGGTGACACCGACGACAAGCAGAAATAGCCCGTATTCTCGCTGATGGTCTTGTTTACTTTTGAAGGTAATATAGAAGCATCAGTATCAGTGGCGGCTGGTGGAAAATGTTCTTGGTAGGGCTGTGCCACATCCAATCAATTTCAGCAAACATCCCAGAATGATTTAATGCAAACAAATTAAGGTATCAAACACGTATTACTACTTTGCAGTTAAATATTTAACATTCATTCCAACACGAAAAAAAGCAGTAAATAACACTTTGACAAACACGTCAGGACATCTTATTAATGTCACCCTCACAGGGAATTCAGTATAATATAATATATATATCATATAATAATATTCTGTATAATATAATAATATATATATCATATAATATTCTGTATAATATAATAATATATATCATATAATATTCTGTATAAAATAATAATATATATATATCATATAATATTCTGTATAATATAATAATTTATATATCATATAATATTCTGTATAATATAATAATTTATATATCATATAATAATATTCACTATAATATAAAACACACACACACATATATATATAATTATTTATATATAACTATATATCCATTTATCAGACAGGTGCTTCATGTCCCTCACTCCCTAACTGTCTGTGCTGGTTCTGTCCCCGTTGTTTTAAAAAGATAAATAAGTTATTAGCATGACGTCATCCAGCGAGCCAAACCTGTCTGGTGTACAGCTAGTAGAGAAGCTTCATGTACTGCTTCCCTTTCCTGCTAGTCTGCTGTCTGATTGTGAGGTCAGGCTGATCTGGGATCAGCTCTTTCAGCTGTAGTTTCTCCTCTCAGTTCTCCTCTCAAACGGGTCTTGGAGGAGCAGTGCTCGCGCTGGCGCTCGCCTGTAGAGACTAGTCCTGACGAGAACGCGCAGCTTGGGGCAGAACGAAATCTGCCCCAAGCTGAATCTATTTGAGGACGCTGATTGGCTAAATTGTATGTCACTCATTTATATCTTGAAGCAGCATTAAAGCATCATTGGCTAAACTGCTTTATAGACCCGCCTCTTTGGGGCAGTTTCTCCAGCGCCCCAGCCAGCTGAGACGTGCACACGCAGAGAGGACGTGCAGACAGGCAGAGAGGACGAGCAGGAAAAGCATATATTTACCGCAGATATCATATTTTACACATATTACTGGGTGATTCCATGTTTCAAAAACACAAATATTGTCAATTTGTATAGTTTATTATTATTATTATTTATTTTATTTTTTATTATTTGTAGCTCCAGGGGGGGCGGCGCCCTAGCGCCCTCTATGGACCAGCATCCCAGGGACAGCTACTAAAAAGGACCTTGAGGTGTTTGGTTAACATAATATTATTGTTTGTTAAACCAGGAATTAATTAGCAACTGATAGAATTCACTCAGTTTGACAACCCTCTCTTGTTAAAAGAGGAAACCATCCCTTAAATAAAACATGCCCTGAACACCTGGCATCCATCCGTGTAACTTACCAGAACATATGTGACGTAAGTAAGACATAATTTCACTGGTTCTACTGGAACAAACATTATTTTAGGACACACATATCGCAACCCTCTCTGTTTGTGTTTGTACATGAAGCCAACACCTTCCCGATCAGTATAAACTTGCTTAGTTTTGTCACTATGCGTATTTGATTTGTATAACTTGAAAATGACAGAAATACATTTCAACAAAAAAGAGACACTGATAATACTACTACTAATAATACTAATAAAAAAAACTAATTCACAAATATTCAGATCAACACACACACATCACCATTCACAGTAGTTTTTCAACTTTATTCATCCTGAAGGACATTTTAAGATGCTTGATACATTTAGATGAATGTATAAATATACTAGTTACACATACATATTTAAAAAATATATACATACTAATAATTACATATAATAATAAGCACAAATGACGGTGCGCTGCATTCATGAAAGTCCAAGGGATCAATGTTCCATATTACAAGAAATGACCATGTCTGAACAGAAGGGTACATCAATGTTATTGTATTACTATGATGAAAAACAAAGACTGGCCGGATTATAATGGTGTTTGGCTGGCTGCCATGCAGAGGCAGAGAAGACCACAGTTGGAGTAATCTGATTGCAAAGGATTGCAACAAGTTAAGAAACGGTATAATCTAATTGCAGACACACGTACACACAATTATATAACAGACTGTGGGATCATACTTTATATTAGCAGAACTTGAAATCACAGATACATTAGATGCTGATCTAAGTGTGTCAGGTGCGCTGAAACATGTCAGTAACTCGGCAGATTGTGATGTTAAACTGATATCCTTAGATTTTATTTGAAAAGAAGCCAACCCTGCTTAAAGTCATGTTTCACACCAGAAAACGTTTTCCTTCAGTGATATTGAAACATCCAGCAAGAGTCTTTTGTTGTGAAACAGGAATGATGGGTTTAAAAAAGTGTTGAGGAGCGAGAGGAATGAGATTCTGTCACAACAACACTTTGATTAAGTTGAGGTGGTGCATGATGAGTGTTTGGAAGTTGGAAATGACTCATGAAAAAACAAATGAATGCTTCGATAGGCCTTATAAACAAAAGTGTCATGAAACACTACTTATTGTTTTGTTTTTAGTTTGATTTATTTTAATTTTCTATCTGCAAAGTTGCACATCAACAACATTTTGCATTTTGTCAGTATTTCATGAAAAGAACGATGTTCCAAATATTCCCTTCACTCAGTGTAGATAGATATTATGTTAAGGTCTCCTCTCCACTAGGTGTGTGGTATGTTGGTTTGGATTGTGGTACGGGTTACAGAGTACTTTCATCTGTCAGTTTTCTGCTTTGGCTCTGTGTTTTAACAGAATGGTCTGACTGCTTTGACTACTTAAGTTGTCATAAATGTTTATGCTAAAACACTCATGATTCACATGTGGCAAATTTCTTTATGTAATGTATTGACGTCTGTGTGTCCATGCGCTTGACTGAGATGTTGTCTAATTGCACATGTACCATGGCATTTGTGCAGAACTTTAATTTGGCTTGGCTACATCTCAAATATCTTAAAACCTGTTGTAGGAGCAAGGAATTTGGCCGTCTCTTAGTCACTGACGGTAATCGTGTTATTGTGTGTTGTGTGTGGGTGTGTCACCAGGCATTCTTAGCGAGTTATTATTATAGCCTGCAAAAGAAACACAAGAACAAAGCTTAGACATCTTTTAAATCACTGTCAGACCTTGATGAAAGTGATGTGTCCATAGGTGAGGTGGTTTGGGGTAGCCTCTTTGAATAGCTCTAGAAAACATCCACTGTAAACACATTCATTATTGATATTTAGTTATTGATTCGTTATATTTGTTATTATTAATTTGTTACATTTTGTCCAATCCCTACCCACTACCACTCTGCTTGCGCGTTTGCGTTGAGGTTCAAATTATTACAAACAAATAAGCGGAGAGTGGAAGTGTGTTGTATAGAGCTATCAGGAATAAGTCCTAAAAGCCTGAAATGAGATCGCATTTTTGCACGTAGGGTTGTTATTATTTTGTAATTTATGTAATTTGCCCTTTTATTTACTTTCTTATGGTCTTTTCTTTCTTTTCAAAAGGCTCAGGCACGCACACACAAACACACACACACACACAAACACACACACACACACACACACACACACACACACACACACACACACACACACACACACACACACACACACACACACACTCCAAAGTCACACCGTTCTCCCACACTTTTTGAAACTTGTGAAATAACATTTAACCTTTGTTCAAAATACTAAATATACTTAATTAGGATTACAGTATAAGAGCAATTGTCATCAAATGGCAATAATAAGACTATTAGGCAGTAGTCTACAGATTCAAAGTGTTTTCTTAGATTTTCTAAACAAACAGAAAACATAAATCAGACAATCATATTACATTTTATTGTTATTTCTTTGTGGTTATTTATTGTTATTATTATATTTTTTCAACAACTATTAACAATTATTAAGTCAACGATGCCTTGAACATATATGCATTAGTCATTGTGTGGAATTTTTGAGAAAAACATTTTTATAACACCAAAAATGTGCCATTTGAAGGTACAAATTCAGTTCAGAGTTTTTGCTTAGTAAAATATCTTAATTGACTGTCAGTCAGGTATTATTAATTTCCAGCAATCCTCAAATCAAAGAATAAAGACACTTTACGCATTAACTCACGAGATGCAGGTAGCATGTTTTATACTTAATGTGAATATAATTAATTTAATCTCATTTCCATTATGCAATATGTATACTTTGTTGGCATCTTATTCTGAAAACCGGATGTTAGTCTGAAGAAACCGGATGTTGACTCACGTTAATCTTTCCTCTAACTTTCAAAGTCCTTCGCTCGCTCCCGATCTGTGCCGTTTGAATGAGTTTACCGTGTATTTCAGCATATAGGTGCACTAACATGTGAGTGTCTGCTGAGTTGACCACAGTCTCGCAGTCACAGGTCTGATTAAGAAGCGCTCCATTTATTTATTGTTTTAGAACGTTCGGTAAAACATTCTATGGCAAGTGGACCGGGTCATATAGGCTACGATCTTTTTGTTCATTAAAACAAAGTTCATTAAATTATCATTATTATTAGAGGAAATTATGGGGGCAAAATTATATTTCTTAGGGGCAGTTTTGCCCTTTGCCCTCGTGTATTTCCGACGCTGGTTCTCCCATACACTGACTGTATGACATTAGCTGGCTTGTATGTCACTGGTCTTGTCGTCCTCTTGTTGTTATGTTTATGTATTGTCTCTTGTCTTGCAATAACAATTTAAAAAAAGAAAGAAAATGAGCAAGACAACATGTCACAGCTCTGCCACTACCAGGGGCGGACTGGCCATCGGGGATACCGGGGAAAACCCCGGTAGGCCGACGGGGTTGGGATGGTCCAATAACTCCTGGGTGTACCTCCAGCCCATCTTCTGCGTGCTGTGATGTACTCCAGATATTATTTTGTAGAAATGCCTTTTGATCGCTGGAGACTGAAGGTACGACAAGATCAAAAGTCCCGTCTCCCTTAACATTCTCTTCTCTGGTTAAGATTTATATTAATCAGTTAACGTGATTAACAGCTAACTGAAATACCTTCTTTTAGACACCTCAGGAGATGAAGCCATTCTCTTTGCTCAGCGACGACAGAAGATCCCGCAACTTTCCCCGGAATGAGGTGGAAGCTGATCAAAAGATGGAGTGCATGGACCTGCTGAAGGCAATGCTTGAAATGGATGCCAACAAGAGGATCACCCCGAGTCAAGTCCTCGCCCATCCATTCATCACAGGAGAACCCAGCCAGCAGAGCGCTGGGTAAGTGTCTGTGTTTGCAAGTGGGCTGAAATATTTTATTACTTCATATACAGCTAATTTATGAGTATTGAAAACATTTTAGGGCCCCATTGTAAAAAGGAATTTGGTCATGTCTCGCCTGATTAAATAAAGGTTGAATAAAAATATATATATTTTTCTAATCTATAACGCTACAAAAAAGTTAAGTAGGTAGTTAGGTAGTAGCTAGTTAGCCAGGCATGATAATGTTACCCGATTGCGTTAGAGCAGATATACAGTACACACTGTTTACATTAATTCCTTACACTTTTATCTTCTGTGTTTTTGGACTTAGAAGGGTGAAAAACCATATCGGATTTTTTAAAACATCACATACCGGATGACTTCCTAGTCAGCTGGCTGTTGAACTGCTTGTGTCATATTTCCACAGCTCCAGTGACACCAGAGGATTACACGGATGGACCCCAGACCCAGTATATCCAGGTGTTATCTTGGTGCAACCTGCACCGGGTGCACAAAGTCCAGTTGAGGAACCCCCTGAATGTGACCCCCCTCCCATTCTAAAAGTGGACATGGACATGGAACAGGAACAGAAAGAAATCCCTTCCACCACATCTGGTAGGAAATGCTTGCCTCCACGCGTGTCTGAATTGTCGAGTTATTTCACATTGTTGTGGATTCTACTGAAATTTCCTTTTGATTTTCAGACGACATGGAGCCAATGAAGAAGCCAAAGAAGAAGAGGAACTGCTTCAAGCGCTTCTTCTCCTGGGCTAGGAGGACATTCTCCTGCTGCATCACTGATGACGAGGTATGAGGGTATGAAGGCAAATCAATGTCAAAATCCGCTAGCACAAATGAGATCCACGCGCATGTGTGTAGAGGTTCTGTAGAGGTCCACATACTGTCCTCCACACACTACTGTCCACACACTACTGTCCCCCACACACTACTGTCCCCCACACTACTGTCCTCCACACACTTCTGTCCCCCACACACTTCTGTCCCCCACACACTTCTGTCCCCCACACACTACTGTCCCCCACACACTACTGTCCCCCACACACTTCTGTCTCCCACACACTTCTGTCCACACACTTCTGTCCTCCACACACTTCTGTCCTCCACACACTACTGTCACCCACACACTACTGTCCTCCACACACTACTGTCCCCCACACACTTCTGTCCTCCACACACACTACACGCGCGCATGGATCTTATTTGTGCTCGTGGATTTTGACATTGATTTGCCTTCATACGAGGGCAGCACGGTTGCTCAGTGGTTAGCACTGTGGCCTCACAGAGAGCTCCTGGCCCCTGTTCCTCTCTGTGTGGAGTTTGCATGATCTCACCGTGTCAGCGTGGGTTTCCTCCGGGTGCTCCGGTTTCCTCCCACACTCCCAAAACATGCATGTTAAAAAAAATAAATTGACAATAAATCTGATTCTGCCTTATTTTATTTGACACTACTGGCTGCTCAGGAAAATGTCCTCCAAATACTTCTGTCCTCCACTCACTACTGTTCTTCACACACTACTGTCCTCCAAACACACCACTGTCCTCTGTGGCGTCTTATTAATTTCCCTGCGAGAAATAAATGTGATGAGAAAACTCTCAAAGGACTTTAAGTATTTTACTGAACGGACACATATAATAATTCAGGTGAATGGTCAGAGCTCTTCTTACCCCACGGATGGTTCGGAGGTCTAACAAGTCAAAAGTTTTTCAAAGCTTTTCAAAGCAGCCGTTTGCATAGCCGCAGCATCCGCTATAGCATTTCCTGTTGAAATGGGATCAGAGGTGTTAGTGCAGTGGCGGGCCGTGCATTTTATATATGCAGAGACTGCGTCTCCTCTCTTCTCTGACTGCAGCTGGGACTGCTGCGCGAGGCTTCTGTGAGAGTTACTGTGTGTGCTTTTAACTTACCAGAGCTGCTGTTCACTATTTAAAGACAAAGTGCATCCTCCTTTCTTTGTTAACAAAGAGTTTAATCCCACGGTTGTTCAGTACATCCGTGCATTTTAGTTCCAGTAAGAAGTCCTTCTTCAGAGGCCTCGGGCCTCTCTTCTTACCTAGAGACACAGAGGTGAAATCTGATTGGATAAAAGCTCTACTTAAAACACGCTGCACTGGAAGCAGAGCAACTGAGGAAGACAGTAGCTGTGCAATGAGAAAATAAGATAATGGGAAAATATTTTTATAAATTATAATACATGTAGTGTATTTAAGATAAATTATTAAATTATAAAATAGCTATAACTTTGTGATTCTGTTTAGGCCAGCAGAGAAGGCATTGCACCACTGCGTTAGTGTGAGCATCACATTTTATAACACAGACCGTTTTAGGGAGCAGTATGGCTTCTAGCAAGTCTCACTCCTCAGGCCTGAACCTAGCCAACCAAATCAGTATAGATCAGGGGTCACTAATTGGCGCCAGCCGTTGTATCCGGACCCAGGACCTAAAACAGATAATTTACTTTTTTTTACATGCTATATTATGACTTTTTTTCATGGCATTATTATAACATATTTTATAGCAGCCTATACTATGAATTTATTTCATGGCATCATATACTTTGACATTTTTATGACAAATCAATTTTATTTTTTGGCATACTATACTATGACATTCCCATTTCATACTATATCACTACTACTACAATATTATTAGAGCTGCAACAATCAGTCGACTAATCAAGTGGTAGATCGACCAAAAAATGTATTAAGTAATTTTTGAAAGAAATGCTCAAACATGGAGATTTCCTGATTTTCAAGAAATCACATTGGACTTTGAAAAACTGGAATGGATATTTTTCAGTATTTACTGACATTTTTAGACCAAACGATTAATCGACAAAATAACATAAAGATAATCATTAATGTCATTATTGATTCCTGTACTATAATGGTGGTTTCTCAGGCCACAGCAGGTAGATGTTCTTGTGTACGATCTTGCGTAATCGTGTGTAGGGAGACAGACAGTGTTCAGGTATCTCCTCCAAGAACACCAGCAGCAGGACATCACTGCCATCACATAAAAGCCTCAAACTGGCCAACTGAAACTCCACGGAGCACCACTCACTTTGCAGGAAGTGACGTGTCACCACACAGATGGTGTGGCGAGAACTGTGAATGGCGGCCTCGATGTTCTCCAGAACAGCAGCGCCGGGCCGGAAGTCTCTGTGGTGAAGGCACAGCCTGAGCCTCGGTTCACCACCAGCAGGCCTCTCTAGATTGGGCACCAGCTGTTCCATCACCCAGGCCTCATCCTTGGAGCAGTAGGAGATGAATGCGTCATACTGGAATTTGGTCCCTGCTGCCCTTCTATGTCCACGTAGTTTTGCCCTCAGGACGAGCAGCAGGTAGCGCAGAGTGGGGCCTTGTGTGTGCCAGGCCAGACACACACATACAAACAACATATCCACCACAGAGCAGGTGATGAAGAGAGTGAAGGAAACCTGATCATAGGAGCAGGCCTTATCGTCAAACTGCCACAAGAAGGCAGATCTCCTGTCATTGTCACAGTGCAGGCTGTACAAGTAGGACACCTAGAGGGAATTTAAGAAAGTTTCTTTTTGTTGGTTTACAACATACATTAATACTTATCAGTGTCTCCAGCTATTACCTGTGTATGAGTGTTGTGGATGGCCCAGGTCTCGAACCAGGCATTATCACAGGTAAGTGGGTTTTCTGTAATGTCCAAAACACGCAATCTGGAAATACATAAATATACACCAAAGTTGCAGATTGTATTCAATTTAAATTCACACCAAATATCTATATGTCAGTACAGGTAAAGTTGACACAGAAGAGGTACCTAGATTCTATTTTTTTTTCTATTTTAGTGATGCAAATATGTCTATTTATTTGACAAGTAGAATTTGAAAATCCAAATGTGGTAGAAATGTGATAGGTGGATTTTGTTACAGTTGGCCAGGCTAGCTTGTCCCCTGTTTAAAGACTGCTGGTTACAGCTTCATCGTTACCGTACAGACATGAGAGAGGTGTCTCCTGATCTAACTCTTGAAAAGAAAGTGAAATAGCAGTATTCCTCAAAATGTTAAACTACGTATACTGAGGCTGTAGTCTCAAAGCTAGAGTGAAGATACCATGTACCATGTATATCATGAAGGTATCATGTGAAACAAGACAACATAATGAGTCCATTAGCACCATGTCATGCTAGCTTGTCAGGACGGGGGCTGAATAACGCTCCAAACTACATTTTTGCAAGCGAAGACTGGCATGGTCCCTTGACCTCTCACCTCAAGATATGTGAATGAAAATGTGTTCTTTGGGGTCCCACGAGTCTCCCCTTTACAGACATGCTACTTAATACTAATCTAATGCAGTTTTGGTTTATGCATACTGGGGTCCCTAAACAGTCTCGGAATTGCATACATTCTAAATTTTAAATCGACTCAATTTTATCCATGTGTGATGATGTTAGTCCCCATAGAGGCCATTTCACACAGTAATACTATTTTTGGAACAAACTAGGGACCTAGGGGCATACAGAGGATGAATGGTATATTGACAATCAGGGGGTTTCTGAGCAGTTTCCAGAACAGGCGTGCTCATCCATCTAATTGGTGAAAAATGCAATTCTTGCAGAAATCTTCAAATGTCTTGGATACAAAATGTGTCTGGATATATTCCCATATAGTAGCCCAATCTAGCAACACTGACTGCTGAGCTCAAATTAATCTTCAGGTGTCCAGCTGACCCCCCCCCCCCCCCCCCCCCCCCATAATAAGCTCTTTGCTAGACATTTCAGTAGCTCTTCTACCTTGGTAGAGCATCCAGCATAGTTTTGTCCACAGTGTGCAGGTGGTTTGACTGGACTTTGATAATCTCGAGTGTATTATCTGGTGGCATCAGGTTAGCAGGTAGAGCATCAAGGTCTGCTCTGTCAAGAGTCAGCTTCTTCAGATTTTTCAGAGGGGACAACACTGTGCTCAGGTTGGTCGTTTTCATAACAACACCAGCTATGTACAGGTATTTCAAATTGACCAGAGGAACAAAGGCATCGGGATGGAAGTCGACCAGGATGCTGTGCCCGATGGCAACAGAGCCAAGTCTACGTTGACCTTGGAAGAAATGCGGTCCGATGATACCAATGCCTTGACCCCCGGGACCCTGGTAGTTCATCTCCAGATACTCCAAGGTTGACATAGAAGAAAGACAGATACAAATATGAACAGATTTATACATAAAGTGCATCACTATTTTTAACAATTGACTCTCAAAAAACAAGTCATACCTCCAGAGAAGTAAGGTTTTTGAAAGGAGCTTCATAGGATCTAAAATTGAGGCGGTTGTTGATCAGGCCAGACAGAATATATGGTGTCAGCCTCTTGATCCGATTCCCACTTAAGTCCAAGTATCTAATGGACAGATGAATGTGTTAAATAAATGGACAGTGAGAAAAATTGAGGAAAGATGAATGCACAAGCAGGGAATATTACATACATAAGCCTCGTCAGGTCTCGGAAGGTGCCGGCTTCGATGAAATCAATAATGTTTAAGCTGAAGTTGAGCTTCTTTAGCCTCCGTAGCTTACTGAAGGGCTTTTTGGTGATGTATTTCAGCAGGTTGAACTGCAGGTAGAGCTGCTCAAGTCGAGTTAGGGCACTGAATACCTTTGGTGTCAACTCAGTGATTTCATTTTTCACGAGAGACAGGCGAGTCAGATTCTTCAGAGGGACGAACCAGTTGGGGTCAATGTCACGGATTTTGCTTGTGTCAAAGCTTAAAAACGTGAGGTGGGTCAGGCCTTTGAATGTGTCCCTCTGAACGTCGAGCTTATTATGATTCAACTGCAGCATTTTCAGGCCTCGGTAACCGTCAAATGTAGTACGAGATATCTGCTTCAACCCACAGTTGATGAGATAAAGTCTGCTCGTATTACCCCTACCCAGAGACAACTGAGCAACATTCCCAAGGTTTGCATCCTCAATAACAACCACGGGTGGAGTGTCACAGTCCAGCAGGCTGTAGTTAGCCCGAGGTAACCTGGATCCTTTTAAGTCAACCTGTATCAAATTAAATGTAGAGTTATTTAAAACTCATTAAAAAAGAAACACTGATATTGCATGAGCAACAAGAGCACATACCTCAACTTTCTCAAGCTGGTCCATTCCTTTTAACAATCCACAGATAGTCAGTGGAGATTTCTCCACAAACAAAGAAAATGCAACCCAAGAGAGATTATTCTTTGTCTCCGCCAAGAGTCCCACCAGCACTTCTGCTTTAACTCCCTGACAAAGCAGACTCTTCAGCCTAGGGTTGGAGGCAAAAACATCGGCCTGCAGCTCCAGTTTTGAGTTGTTGGACAGCCTGATGTACTCAAGGGAAGGGAAACAGCTCACATTAACCCTCAGGATGTTGTTTGCGAAAAGGTCGAGGCGCAAAAGAGTGGCGGAACCACCAGAGTCCCCACAGCTGAAGGCCTTGAGCATGTTCAGGGACAGATCGACTTCTTGAATGGCTGGAAGGGACTTAAAGATACTTAGTTTTTCGACCAGTTTTTATTAAATCTGCTTTTTAGAAAGCCAAAGGTTTTGATTCATCTGATCTTTTATCTCTGTAACCTGCTGCCTCGGCCCAGGGACGACAGATGAAAATTAATATCTGGTATAATACATGTATTATGTATTGTCCCTGCTAAATAAACGATGAATAAATCAATAGAAGCATCATGAGTGTACAAGTGTGAGAGCATCTTTCCACCTCACCTGGTCGACATCCATTTTTAATAGAGTTTTGCTTATTGAAGTTCCAGGTTGAAATTATACTAAAGTCATTTTTTACTTTTCACTTCCTGTTTATTTTAATGTGCTCATATTATCACGCAATTTCTTTCCAAGTGGCCTTTTCAGTTCCTTTGTATTGCTGTATAACACGTTGTTTGTATTCCACCAAGCTGTGTGGTTTCCTTCAGTTTTTGGTACTCAGACAAAAAGATGATCTGCAGACCCATAAACCAGCATTTAGTTTAAAATATGCAGAATATTAATGTACTTTCTTTAAAGCTTGCTAAAGTTAGACCATCGCATGCAGACAGTTAAATCATTTTGAAGTCTTTGTCTTGGCTGCAGCCTCTGGTTCATTCTTTGCCCTGTCTCGATGTGTTTTCCGTGCAGATCCTGAAGGTGCTCTGTCAGTACGGCACAGACTGCAGAGTCACCTTGGTCGGACTGCGAGCCCTGACTCTCCTGCTCAGATCAGGTACACGACGACACAGATGACCTAAAGCCCAGATCAAAGGATGTAGAGATTCTACAGCTGGCTGGAATATTGATTGATGTCATCAAATCCTTATGAAGGGAAACTAAATGATTCACAAATCAGGAGGAAAGAAGAGGAAAAATGTAAATGAATAAACTAGTCCATTAATCGTCAAAAGAACTGCAGTCAACGTCTAATTATCTTTGCATCCTACATTTTCATCCAAAGAGGAGGCTAACGTTTGAGATGACATCACTAGAAAATAATTCCTCCATTGTTTCTTTACTTGCTGACTTTCTTCTTTGATATTGTAACCCTGGTTCTATAAGCGCAGGCGGAGCCCTCTACTGGACTCCATGGGTAATACTCCAATCACAAGCATGCATGCATCAGGACATGCCAACACAAATATGTACAGCTGTTCAGTGCACATGATGGCATTCAACATAACATGCCAATGCACAAACTAAGCAAAGCAGTCCGTCTCCAAAACCAAAAATATATACCTTAAAAGAAAGAGTGATTATTTCTCCACTTCTCGTTCACTTTTTTTCTCTTTTGCTGCCACTTTTTCCAGTTTAGCTGAAACAGTTTTTTAAAAACTAAGGTTTTTATTTGAAAGAATGATTCAAAAAAGGTGATTAGTCACTGTCATGTCATGCCTCCTCTGTCCAGTAGATGCCCTCATTGAGCTTCTAAAGATTTGTAAACTTGCATGCACAGCTGTTTAGTTGTGCTTCATAATATAGATAAAACCTTAGCAAGCATGTGGATGTCAAACACAAGCAAGTACAAGTTACAACATCACTTTAAGTGCAACGTGTAGTGTAATTCCAATAGTATGACTTTATTAAATCGTAGATTTAATAAAGTCATCTACGATTTAATAAAGTATATTATATATAATTAGTATATCATAATTATTGTTTGCATATCCTTATAAATCAGCATTGCAATTTAATATCTTTGAAAACTTGGAATGTTTGATTGTATGTGGTGATGAAGAATGCTTGGTAACATGCTCTTGAACTGACTGACCCCTTGGTTGGTCCAACACTTTGCTTTGAAATTGTGTTACTTTACCCATGTTTATGAATGAAAGTCATGTTCTCCTTCCTCAGTCGAGTTATTTTTTTATTTTTTTATTTTTAAGTCATGCTTTAATCAATTGAAATGGCCTCATGTCCTTTTCATACTGTCCTCATACTGGATTGGTTGTTGCAAACCACTATGAATCTTTTTTTTAAATCAAGGAAAACACATTGAAATACTTCCTAAACTCTTTTGAACTATCCTCACCTTAGAAAGACCTGTATATCCTAAAGTTACATCTCATGTGGTGAAACTATTGTTTTTGCAACCTACCACTGTCACTAAATGTTTGTGTGGTACTGCTAAGAAAATCATCAAGCATTATAAACTGTATATATATATATATATATATATATATATATATATATATATATATATATATATATATATATATATATATAGTTAAACACAGCTTGTTAGATAGATAGATAACAAAACAGTTTAAGTATATCAATGCTGGATTCTGCATGTAGAAACATCTGTACTCCTGCACAACTTGTAGCAAAACAGTTTTGTGTGATTTGATGTTTGAATTGTCTGTTCCGCTGAAAAAGATTGGTTAGTCTTCTGTAAGTACTGAATCCTGCAGTATACATTCTCATTTACAAACAGGGGTGGTTGTATTTACAGTATACATTACTACATTGTTCTGGGAAAGATGGCGAACTGAAACTTGAGCATGAATGGCCCATGTTGAACTTTGCCATGCAAGAGGACTTCTGTATAGATCAGTAATGGTGTGGCCATACTGACAAGCTGCATACTATACCTGTCATAAACCTTTAAGAGTCTCTTGAACCAGAGCGCTACCGGGAGCAGTAGCCCACATTGCAACACAATAAAGACATGTTAAACATGTAGCAACAAATCCTGCACACCCACATAAGTCTGTATTCATTTGCATGTCATGGAGGAGCATTTACAATCTGCCTTCTTCCTCAGCCTTGCATCTCATCCTAAAGGCATTGGCCTTTAATACAGGAATGAGCTGTCCAAATAGACCAATGTCTTATGGTTTCCTGGAATGGGAACATGTATAGAGGGCTGATTGATTGTTTTGTACGATATTTAGATGGAATGAATACCTATAGGTATAGTGACATGTAAAAGAAATACATTTTTACTAACACCTGACATAGTACATTTCAAATGGCACAGATGGTACCCAAATGTGCCCAAGGCCAGTTAAAAGATTCCGCCTTAATATGTCTCTACTAAAACCTCTCCAACTTTGCTCTGCTTCACTTTATAAGCATCATATAAGCGTCTGTGCACAGGTTATGATCAGCTATTGTGATATGGTTTGCTAGAGGTTTTGTGCTGCAACTGCATCATTCCAAAGGGATATTCACTCTAAAAGTGTACAGCTTTGTCAGGAGGCATCTTCATTTGCAAATACCCTGTAACATATTGATACTTCCACCTCTGCAGAAATCTCACAAGAGTAACTTTTATTATGACACCAAGATCATACAAATATACCTGAAAATATATAGCTGGCCAGAGTTAGTGGCCGAAGTGTCAACTGAGAACTCCAACCTGAATACATGCAACCTCGTCTAAGTTAAGCATTTTGTGTCGGGCAGAAACAGGTCACTGCCAGGTCAGAGCGGATAGGACAGTAATACCTTAATAACCTCAATTGTGAAATCAGATTTTGATGAATTAACTTTTTGAGCAATGTTATTTTTCAAATTTGAACTACTCGCAGTATATAGAGCAGGGGTGTCAAACTCAAGGCCTGCGGGCCGAATTCGGTGAGTACATTGAAGACTTGTAACGGGTAATGTAGGACCCAGGCGCAGTACGACAGACACCAGAGGTAATCTTAACCAGAGTTTTATTTCTCTCAGGACACACAACAGGAAGCAGAATCACAGGGAATAGACGGCAGGATCTCGTGGTCAGGAACAGAAGGTTGGGGGAATTACCAGGGCAGAGGCAAGGCGGGGTAGTCCAAAACAGGCAGGGTCGGTAACAGGGAATCAGTCCAAGGGGGTACGCGGGAAAGTCTTGCATGGAAGCGGAGAACGATCTGGCAGTGAGTGTGTGTAAGGCAGGGGCTTAAATAGTGGCAGAAGCAAGGTGAGCAGGTGAGAGTAGTGAGCTTGATGAGGTGAGAGTGGCAGCCAGGTGCGCTGAATGAACTGATTAGGTGAGTGAGAGGTGGGAAGGACAGAGTAGTAGTGGCAGAGCTGTGACAGAACCCCCCCCTCAAGGGACGGCTCCGGAAGTCCCAAAAACAAAACATCTCCCAAGGGCGGGCGGTGGGGGCCCGGAGGAGGGTTAGAACTCCTCCGAGGCCGCAGAGTCCACCGCCGGGTGGATGGAGGGGTTCCGGTGGCAGGGTTCCTTGGCCCTAGAGGATGGGCCCTCATAGTCCGCACCGGGAACCTGCTGAATGTTTCTGGCAGTCGTCTTGGTCCTAGACGGTTGTTCTGGGTGCTGCTGATGAAACCTTGCGATGAGTCGGGGGTCGCAGATGTTCCGAGTTGGCACCCACTGCCTCTCCTCTGGACCATATCCTTCCCAGTCGACCAGGTATTGAAGCCCTCGCCCCCAGCGGCGGGAACACAGCAGGCGATGAATGGTGTAGACCGGACCTCCTTCGATGAGGCGAGGAGGCGGGGGAGGCGGAGCAGCTGGCACCAAGGGACTCTCCTGGACAGGTCTGACCTTGGAAACGTGGAACGTGGGATGTATGCGCATGGCCCTGGGGAGCTTGAGCCTTACTGCCGCCGGGTTGATGATTCTCTCGATCTCAAAAGGCCCGATGAATCTTGGCCCCAGCTTCTTGGACTCCACCCGCAAGGGTAAGTCCCGGGTTGACAACCACACCCTCTGACCCACCTGGTAGATGGGGGCTGGAGTGCGGTGTCGGTTAGCCGCTGTTGCATAGCGGTCCGCAGACCGGAGCAGGGTTGCTCGTGCCGTTGCCCATGTCTGGCGGCAGCGGCGGATGAATGTCTGGACGGAAGGGCAGGACACCTCCTTCTCCAATGCGGGGAACAGAGGTGACTGGAACCCATAGGCACACTGGAAAGGTGAAATGCCGGTGGCGGAACTGGTCAGGGTGTTATGCGCGTACTCCACCCACATCAACTGGCGGGACCAGGAGGCCGGGTTCTGGGAGACCATGCAGTGGAGGGCTGTCTCCATCTCCTGATTCTTCCTCTCCGTCTGCCCGTTGGACTGGGGGTGAAACCCAGAGGATAGACTGACTGTGGCCCCCAGCAGAGCGCAGAATTCCCTTCAGAAGATGGAGGTGAACTGAGGTCCTCGGTCGGAGACAACGTCGACTGGAATTCCATGCAGGCGGAAGATATGCAGGGAGATGAGTTCTGCTGTCTCCTTAGCAGATGGGAGTTTGGGTAGGGGAATGAAATGGGCCAGCTTACTGAATCTGTCGACCACTGTCAGAATGGCGGTGTGGCCCTCTGATGGAGGTAGTCCAGTGACAAAGTCCAGGGAGATGTGGGACCACAGACGATGAGGCACTGGGAGAGGCCACAGGAGGCCGGCCGGAGCCTGGTGAGAAGGTTTATGTTGGTTGCACACTGGGCAGGCGTTGATGAACTCCCTGGTGTCTTTGTTCAGCAAGACCCACCAGAAGCGCTGCCACAGGACGTCCTGGGTCCTCTGAATGCCCGGATGGCAGGTAAGTCTGGAGGAATGTGCCCACTGAAGGACGTCGGACCGAAGGCCTTGAGGAACGAACAGGCGGTTAGGGGGGCATGCGCTGGGACCAGCTTGACCCCTAGTAGCGGCTCTCACTGTTTCCTCAATCTCCCAGGTGAGGACGGCTACTTGGCAGGAGGCAGGAAGGATGGGCGGGGAGCCAGAGGTAGGTTCCTCCTCCCCCTGGAACTGATGGGAAAGGGCATCAGGCTTGACATTGTGGGACCCGGGGCGATAGGAGAGCGTGAAGTCGAACTGGGTGAAGAATAACGACCACCTGGCCTGTCGGGAATTGAGTCTCTTGGCTGTGCGGATGTACTCCAGGTTCTTATGATCCATCCACACCAGAAATGGGAGCTTGGTCCCTTTCAACCAATGCCGCCACTCCTCCAGGGCCAGCTTCACTGCTAGTAGTTCTCGGTTACCAATGTCAGGGGAAAGCCGACGTGACAAAAAGGCGCAGGGATGGAGCTTTAGGTCTGTGGCCGAGCGCTGGGACAGAACACCCCCAACTCCTATGTCGGAGGCATCCACCTCCACCACAAATTGTCTGTCCGGATCCGGGACTTGGAGGATGGGTGCTGAGGTGAACCTGGACTTCAGGTTCTGGAAGGCCTCCTCGGCTGCAGAAGTCCACAGGAAAGGAATCTTGGAGGAGGTGAGGGCGGTTAGTGGGGAAGCGACCGTGCTGAAACTCCTGATGAACCTCCGATAGAAGTTGGCAAACCCCAGGAAACATTGAAGTTGCTTGCGGGAGTTTGGGACAGGCCAGGTTGTGACGGCAGCAACCTTAGCGGGGTCCATCTGGATACTGCCCTGGGAAACGATATATCCCAGGAATGAAACCGTAGGAACATGAAACTCGCACTTCTCCGCCTTCACAGTTCTCCAGTAAGCGTTGAAGCACGGACTGGACGTGGTGATCACCAGAGCTGTGACAAGACTACTTTAAACGTGGCTTTACAACAGATGAAATACTTCACGTGGGATTGTGCAAACGCACCCTTGAAAGGATTTTAAGCTTTGAACAAAGTTATTGTCATAACTTGTGTTTGATATTTGTCTTTGCTATTTTCTTTAAAAGTTTGATAGAGTAATGTGGGTTTCTTAACCCTAAATTAAAAAGATTTAAGTTATGATAACAGAAATGTGCTTAAATATATTTTTACATTTATATAACTGCATGTACAATATTTTTACACTTGAATAAACAATAATCAAATGCAGAGACAGTTATTTACCAATATGTTAGGAGTAGTTACATTTACACAGTTACTTACAGTTACAACCATCCCTTTGAGGGCGACAATGATGCTGATGGGTGGGGGATTTTTTTTAACCATGGAATTTTCCACACAAAGAAACCACTGACGGAAATGATTCATGTACATGTATTAAAGTAGGTCATGATCACTGACCACAACAGCTTACGATTGTCATATGTTTACATTTACATTATTTATAATAATAATAAACTTAATTTGTATAGAACATAAAGCACATATAACCCAACTCACCAAAAGAAAAAAACAATCCAATTTCTTTCAACATAATTATTATACACATTTTTGTAATGTATTTTGGCTACTTCTGCATTGAAACAGGCAAAAATAGGAATTTGTGTGACAGAATTATACATCTACCTCAACTTCATAGCAATGTTAATTGATGCAACATTGCAGCCATTTATCCATAGGACGACCAATCTAGTGTCATGGCAGGCTGCACAGCTGCAGCAAATGGATCGGGAGCGTAAGGCTGGCCTTGGCTGTTGCAGCAGATTCGGGTCTAAAGGGCAGAGGTGACAGTTGTTCAGTTTGATGAGAGTCCGGGTGGGTTTGGCAGGCCACCAGAGACAGTTAATCTGTCATTCTGACAAAGGTAAAAACAATATCTACATTTCAATATGCAACAGTATACCGTCAAAATGATGAGCTCAGAGGTGATGAGGGTGATGCTGCGTATTATTGGTCTTATCTAATGCTGTGACTGCTCCCGGATACAGATAAGGTCCTCCATACATTTGTAATAAAACACTGAAAATGAGAAGTGCAATGAGTTTTTAACCGCAACTTATCTGTATATTTATATTGGCATTTTGCATTTAAGCCACTAACTGCCACCAAACTATGTGAGGAACATATCTACAAGACCAACAGTTCACAGCCAAGTTAGCTCCTCTATGATGCTAACATCATGCTCACAGCTCACATTCTAACATGCTGATATTTAGCAGGTTATGTTTATCATGCACACTATTTTAATTTAGTTAGCATACTAAAATATGGTATTTAGCATTGAATGCAAAGCCAAAGCTGAGGCTGATGGGAATACCATTAACATCAAATTAACATTTTAACCTGGCCTCCCGAACAAAAGTTAAGGGATCACCAAAGTTACAATTCATCTAATAGTCAAAACATTTTACTCCGAAACACAAATGTCAACCTCATGATGGACAGTAGAAGAAAAGTCAGGGGATCACAGAAGTCATTAGGATTTATTGACTGGGGACCATGAATGTTTGTAAAAATGTTATGTCAATCCAACAAAGAGAAGAAGTATTTCAGTGGTGGACTGACCAACAAACCAACACAGAGCCATGCTGCAAGCGTGACTAAAAATAAAGAAAAGGCATCTTTGTCAATTTAGTCCATTGTTAAGATTGAATATTAATCGTCATCACAGTAATAAATATAATTATATTTATTATTGTGATATAGTTTGTCATGGAATCCTCAATCAACGCTGAGCCCTCTTATTTTCTGTTTTGACTTTTTCATATTTGGAAACAGGTTTTAGTTTAATTCTAGAATGGAATAAACAGCGGATGCGGTAAGAAATTACGCACATTTCCTTGTTTAAACTCTCCTTTCATCTTGCACCGACTCAAATTTCCCTTGAATCAAGACCTCTGTTTCAGAGGAAGTCCCATCTTAGCAAGAAGTGCTCACTTGTGGTCTTTCTTAAAACCTCCGTGTCCCACAATGCAAAGGTAGCCTACAGTAGAAACACACACACACATACATACACAGAGT
This sequence comes from Leptoclinus maculatus, assembly GCA_032191485.1. Taxonomy (NCBI): domain Eukaryota; kingdom Metazoa; phylum Chordata; class Actinopteri; order Perciformes; family Stichaeidae; genus Leptoclinus; species Leptoclinus maculatus. The sequence goes on from JAVDOI010000008.1 coordinate 15,734,248, forward strand.
GCAAAAGCAGTGCTGTATCCGGTCCAAAACACTTTTTGTGAGCTTTGAGATTTTACTTGCAGCATGCAGACAAAAATAATGGAAACATTTCAACACATTTCACATCAACAAGTGGAATAAGTGGACTATTACACATTTGTATTTTTGCACTTCAAGAAGCAAAGTCACCAATTTGCACTTCACAGCTTCAGCTATATGCACAATGAGGCATTTGCAAGCAAGGGCTAACAGTTTTTTTTGTATAATATAATTCACATGTAGAACTGATCCAGCATAACCCTCAAGCTGATACACGTTCCCCTGTAACCTTTGTGTGAACTCTTTTGTGGCCATGCTCTCTGAATTGATTGACAATTGTTCAGTCCTGTTTTATCATCATTTAGACATGTACACTGTTGACTTGCATGCATTGTACACCCGCACATAAACAGATGAGAATAACTTATGTATAAGTACACATTTATAAAGAGATCAAATCTACACACACACACACAGACAGGAAGATACACACAACCTGAACCTACGCTCATGCATACTCTACGTGAGTTTCAGCAGCAATAACCCCCTAATGGACTTTTGGATAGTTGGAAATCAATTCCCCCACAGGGTTCAACTTGTGGTCATGTCACTTTAAATGACAACTGCACTGAATCATTTTAGCTTCATGCAGACTCAAGAAACACAAAGTAAATATGGATACTTGAATGATAAAATACGATTAAAGCACAACCGAAAGAAATTACAAATTTAGGGCGACGATTTTGTAAATATGGTCGTTGTCATTCCAATCAATTTCAGTGAATTTCACTTTTCTAATTAAAGATAAGTTAGTCTGTCTTTACAGCAAACTATGATTTTATATCGTTCTAACACAGCTGATATGATTATGGTATGATTTCTTTATTGAGAAAAAGATGTATAACAGGTCTTTCCTTTGTGGAAATTCAGCCTTTAAAGTTTCCCTGTGGAGTTTTCTTTCAAACAAAAGTTACGATACGTTCACTGTTACTCACCAAAACAGATACTGTGTATCTTTCAGGTCCAGCCAATGTGTTGTCCTTCCTCATAAAACATTTGCAGAGCTGTTCATTAGATTTCAAATCATGTATTGTTAACATTCATGTTACTTGCCAGCTATCTTCTTAACTGCCTTTGAGGGCATATTGCAACACTTTTTTGTGCGTTAACTGTTAGCTGTCAGCGAAAAGTGTGAAACGGACAGCGTGAATGTGTATATAACTGTGCAGGGATGACATATTTTTGTCGTCCATCCCCGGAAGTAAGCATTGACAAAAAGCTAATGGAATTTTTCAATTGGATTTTGGATTAAATCATATTAAAACATATTTCCAGGCTTTGGGACTCATTCCTACAGCAAATGCATCGTCCAAATGCTCACACGAAAAAAAAAGAAAGAAAAACGTTCCACCGTGGTGGTACTAATTGAGGTTACTACGTTCAACTTTGGGCTTTTAAGATAAAATAATTTGGTCAGTCTCTACAATGACCAGAATCAAACAAGTAACAGCGTAATGGATTGCATTGCACCATAGGCACCATTTGCCAAGTTGCCAGTGTAAAAGGAAAAAATATCACTGTCATAAATATTGATGGTTATGTTGTAAATAGGTTTGATATTGTTCAAGCCAACTGTGTCTGCGAAATGTTTGTGGTAAGGAAATGGTCATATGGACATATGAAGCATCTTAAATTGCTATCAAACTACACAATGGCCTCAATCTTTGCATTTATCTACTAGTGATAGTCACCTTGGATATTGGATTTCTCCAAAGTCAACATACCGTTTCAATTTACTCATACACAATTGTTGCAGAGAGTGTTGCAGAGTTACACTTACTTGCAACTCTAGACCACAAAGTGCAAGGCTTGAATCTGCAACTCGCCAATCGTCAAATGCATTTACATTCCAGGCTCAGAAACGTTTGCAGGAGTAAATAAGACCAGACAGTGATGCTTGTTTGTGTACGTGCCTGCATGCCTCATTACTGTGTTTGTGTCCCTGTGAGTGTGTGTGTACTAAACCCAGAGAAATGAGCATGCTGGCTCGTGCAGGATTTTCCCATGTCTGGTTGGAAGCATGCAGGGGCAGAGAGGATTTACAAGAATTGGAGGAGAGTTAAAGCAACAATGGCTCTGCCATAACTGCCACAACCTACTGCCAAGAAAATGACGAAGGCGTGTTGTGCGTGTCTGTGTGTGTGTGTGTGTGTGTGTGTGTGGGTGTGAGCATGTCCACTGTATACACGCATCCTTTCCCAGAGTCCCACAGCCTCTGGGACAAGACCCAAACAATATATAATGGTGAGTGCACATTCATATAGAAACCTCTTCTTTGACACACTAGTTTGCATTTACAGTGAAAGGAATTTGCCACAGTTATTAACAGGACCATTACCTTATCCCCCAATCATTTTGTAGCACTATCGTGCCTCAACAAGAGAACTCCTCAAAAGATTCAAAAATATTTGTGCAGTTTGCATCAAAATATGGTGATGTGAATTGTTTATTGTTTGTATTTTTTCAACAAAGAATCTTAACTAAAATGAGAAAAGGATGCCTTGCACAGTCATGTTAACTCATGGGTCAGAACTCGAAATAGAAAGGCAAAATTACAGTCACACGTATGTCTGCGTGTCTACGTTGCACAGCAGAAAATTGCATTGACCAGAGAGCCACAGTGCTACAATAGCATCAGTTATATCAAAACAGGAAAGTATTTCTTCATTAAAAAAAGCTTACTGCTAACTGCTTATTGAGGGTCTATCTCCCTCCGCTGCTGCATGCTCTACTCACAGCAAAGCAGCCTCCTGGCGGTGGGTAGGACGAGGTTCTGAATCTTTTTTCTGGCACTTTGGATTTAATTCAATAGACAAGTCAAAACACACATGTACGACGATTGTATTATTGACAAACCCTCGGGGCCGCTCTGGTTCTTAATTCTCCAGACTGAGGGCAGACTAATGCTACAGTACCTGCATTTTGTATGTTTTAAACTAAAATTCTAATTTCTTTTATCAAATTTTTGTGTTGATTATTATTTTTTTATTCTTGTGTGGATCTTATTCCTGCTTGCTTTGATGACAGGAAATACTGCAAACCATGCAGGTGGTGCTATCTTCAGTGGGAACCAGAATAGAGACTTCTGCTGTCATGGAAAGCAGTGGGCTGACTTTTGAAAGACAGAAGATGAAAGACACAAGAAACTACACCCTTTTCTCGTGTGAACATTTCATCCACACATGCACACTGGTGTCATAACTGCTATTAACATGTAATTTAAAAATCCCACAGTATTCCTAACACAGAGCATTGGACAGACTTAAGCTGAGGACAAAAGAGCTGCAATGCAGAGGAACTCAAAACCTAACCGCCAATTTATGAAATACATAAGAAATAAAACAATCTCAGCAGTGATTTTTTCTGCGCAGACCTGAATGGGTCATCGTGTAACAGTGTTGAGTTCTTCTACATATGTATATACACATGTGCACATGTGTAGGGCTGACACGTATGCATGCATCAGGTGTGCATATTTGAGTGTGGGCACATGCATGTCAGCTGGTGTTTGCACATATGCATTTATATATATATATACTGTCTTTTTAAGTGTGTTTATCTGTGCGCCTGTGTGTTTGCCTATCGATCTTGTCTTGTGTGTCAGACCGCACATCGTCTCAAATTGATCTCTTCCATCCTACTTCTCTTGTGTAAGAGCATCATGACTAATTGTTGACCCCAGAGTGTCCCTATTGTACTCTCCTGACCTGATATTTGAACATGAACAAACCTGTGTTTGAGCACTGCAACCATTATCATTTGTTAATTTAGCAAAATGCAGACCTGTCATTGTTATGAAAGTATCTTTGAAGAAGATGCTGTATATACTTTTACTGTATATATCGCTCGACTTAATAGAACACAATTTTTTACAGAGAAGACCGTAGAAAGCTTTGGTCATAAAACTGAAGATATTTGGAAGAAACACCCTCAAAGCAGCTCTCACAATAGGATTACTGCTTCAACAGCTCAGCATGTTCAGATGAACTGGCCCATTGAGTTTATTTGTTTTTGTTTTAATGACCACAGATAGAAGAAAAAGACAACTCTGTGATTCTGTTTGCGCATTAGCATAGAGATAATAGCCAACACTAGAAACTGATCAAGTCTGAATGGCTTGTATTGAATATTGATCATTTATTAATGTTCAACACTGACATTGAGGTTTGCTGCTTTGATTAAATCTTGATTTGAGGGCTTGAGCCTTTGAATAATTCCGATATAATGGAGACTGTTAAGATAAAGGACTCAAACGATAGATTACACCAGTGTTTATGTAGCCACCCGTGTCATTGCCTGCAGTCAGATCCCCCCTGTGGAAAAAAGCCAACAAAATAAACTCAGACAACCACATATATAAATATATATATATACAGCATGAACATGAACAGCAGTTCTCTGCCACTGAATGAAGCCAACACTCCCCGTCAATCTATTCATCATCAAAATTCCTCATGTTGCATAATACCAGAAACTTCCAAATCGAGTTACAGAGTGCTCTGAGTATGTCTTTGATGCAGACCACAGCCTTTAGTACAATTACTATTTACATTTCCTCTGGAGAATTGACATTTTAGACTGGCCAAACAAACCGTTAGCAACTTCCCTTTTGTATTGTTCAAGAGAAACCTGAGACACAGGCAGTTACAAAAAAAAAAAAAACAGGCTGCAGGAGAAAGGACAAAAAGAGAAAGTGAAAGAGAGAGAAATGAATGTGATGTGATGCAGTGGTGAAAGAAGTCTCCAGATATTTTAAGAAAAAGTCAATATCACAGTGTAAAATACTGCAATTAAATGTCTTGCATTCAAATTCATATTTAAAGGTATAGTTTGACATTTGGGGAAACACGCATATTTGCTTTCTTGTCAACAGTAAGATGAGACGATCAATACCCCTCTCCTGTCTGTATAAATATGAAGGTCCAGCCAACAGCCAGTTAGCTTAGCTCAAAGCCTGAATTCAACAGAAGACGTCTAGCATGGCTCAGTCCAAGGTAAGCACCCACATCTTTTAGCTCACAATTTAACATGTAAACTAATAATATAAGTATTGACATTTAAGTATCAAAAGTAAAAGCACTCATTATTCAGTGAGGCATCACTGCCATATTATTATATATTATTTGAATGTTTTTAATGATGCATTTACATGAAGGGAGCATTTTAATGTTCTGTTAAATGTATCTGATTAAGGTGGAACTAGTTTTAACTGTAAAACAATGCATTGTATCTTATATGCTTATTAAAGGTTTTTAAGAATCTGACTCTGGAAAGTAGTCAGTAGCTCAAGCAGTAAGATGAATATAGCGCTGTTTAAAAGTGCAATATTTTGCCCTGAAATGTAATGGAGTTGCAGATACGCAAGGAAAATACAACTATGGTTCCTTAGAATTGACTTACATGTTAATGTAATTAGTTTACTTTTCACCTCTGATGAGATGGGAAGAGATACAAGGTATCTGGAAAGACTGAGAGACAGGAAGACACAATGAAAAGACAACCGAACTGACAGACAAACAGGCAGGCTTTAAACTTTCTGACAAGCCACCTCATTCGGTCACTGAGCCACTTGACGCAGTAACTCCATAAACTCGAGCCAGATTTAAGGACAGAAACCCTGAGCAAGACAAGTTAATGTGTCACCAACTTTGGCTTCCAGGCACCATTGTGAAATCCTCATGTGAATATGTGCAGGTCATGTAAAGCTGTCAAGGGAGAAAGGGAGGGTTTATGGTCAATGGGGCTTATCTCAGCAATTGATCCACTGGTTTAAAATGCTGCCGATGGTGGCGATTCAGAGTGGACAGGCCGCTTCAGCATTGAGCCACCAAACATTCTACTCCCTCCTTCTCCTTACAGTTTACCCTCATCTTCAATCAGCCATGGGAGTTGCCTACAGTGTCGGAGAGTAAGTAGAAAGAATCAAGCGAACTGTAAACATTGCTATGCTGGGCCCTGAATATGGTGGTGTTATCTGGAGTTTAATCAGACAGTACTTTGGATTGCTTGTTTCAATACATTTGAACAAGATATGGGAGCTTCGAATTGCAGACCATTTATTTACGTGAAGATTTAAAATCGTGCATTGGATATAAACTTTTTTTTACAGTCATAATGATTAGTGTTCTTGGTGTTTATTAATACATGTGCAAAGGAAGCAAGGGGGAGGTTTGTTTTAGCCATTTCATGGTAAAGGAGGTTGTTGCAGTGCAGATTGACACTCTTGAGTTGGAGATTTTGTGTGAGTGAGTGACAGGAAGAGAGATAAGTAGATGAAGAGAAAGAAAGATTGAGGTTAAACATCCAGAGAGTCAAAGTAGGTTCATACTATAAATTGTTGTATACTGTAACTGCTTTTTTCAATGGTAAATGGACTTCCAGGATTCCAGCCACGAATTGCCCAGAAGTGGCTCTCTTTTGGAAAACCATAAAAGGTGGCAGAATCCAACATAAATAACTCCAAAAAAGGGCTTCCTGATTTTCACTTGTGTCCTCAGATATCCTCAGCACAGCATGATTAATACTCAAAGCATTCAAAGCATGCTCCCCTTTCCTGCAAATCATGTCCAGGCACGACCTAAACCATAATAGAGTATTGTGAGTGATGGCATTTGCTCAACTTCCAATTTCTTTTCTTTCTCATTGGTAATAGAGGTTGGGCCAACTGTCATAAATGCTTTAAAGTTGCAGCAACACCACACGCTTATTTCAAGTCAAAGATGTATTTACTGTACTGCAGCTAAAATGAAACACACAGTGATTCTGCTTTAGTTCAATCATTTTCTGATAACATTATGTCATAGTAACTGATGTTTGATGATAGCAGCCCTTTGCTTTTCATCTTAAAAAGTATTAATTTTAGTCATGGCAAACCACGGGAATAAACACAAAATCTGTTACAATATATGATGATTATCTATTAGTAAAAATGTTCTCCTAATGCTTCTACAGGGTCGACCACCTCTACACCTTCTTCGTACAGTGGTCACCAAAAATCTACACTAAGGGCAACAAGAAGCACCGCCAGCCCCGCTACCTCATCAGAGAGAAACATCAGAACTGCTATCTGGTAGTGGAGAAGAACAAGGTGGCTGTGATCAACAGGCTCCTCGGTAACCCTGTCAACCCCACTAACAACTGGGAGGTAAGGTTTGCACAAACACACACAGAGACACACGCACACATGCACAAAAGCCCACTGTGGCTCTTCAACAGCAGGATAACAGCCGGGCAAGACAATAAACACAGTTTAAACATTTACTTAACATTTGTCAAGCATTAGTTTACACAAATCATCAAGTATCCCCGACTTACAGTAACTGAGGCACCAGAGTGCTTGGCAGTTCTCCAAGAGGTTGTGGGAAATCCCACAGTCTCCATATATGGACATCCTATCTGTAGCTCCCTCCCATTATCCCAGAGCAGCCTTCACTTTCCTGTTACAGAGAAAAGGAACTGATCCACATCAGAGCTAACCAATGAGAAGCCCCTCCACTTAGGTTTCAAACCAATAGCATTCAGACACAAAAGTGAAAGTAACCCAGAGGGGAATAAAGGTTATAGATACTGCCAGTTTCAAGTAACAGACATGTGGTACTGCAGAGTGCAGAGCTTGACAGAGAAATCAGAAACTATGAAGCTACTGCCAGAAAATGTCAAGGTGCTTTATTTTGCCAGTGACTGCATGGAGCCGTATGTTGAGGTAAGCCTGCTATGCTGCATGTTATCATTTTAGGAGGTGTTGTGCATTTATGGGGTAAAATATACTTTACTTTGGGGGTAAGAAATGTTAGTCATCATCCATCCCTCCTAGCCAGCTTGTCATCCAGCAATCCAGTAATGAATTCACTTGTCTAAATGAGTTATTCAACCACAAGTTGCTGTACCTAATGTAGAGGAAATCTCTTGTCCTCCACCAGATTATCACAGTAAAGGACTCCAAGTGGCGTCAGAGTCTGTGTAGCTCGGGGGATTATGAAACAGAAGAGCCAGAGTACCAGGAGGAGGTCGAAGATGCTCTCCCTGTCCTGAACAACCACAGCCAGCTGCTGGATGACCGACACCTGGAGCAAGTAAGTGTGCATGTACACACACACACACACACGCACACACACACACACACACACACACACACACTGCTTTTTATCTTTTGATAGAAGTCTTAAATTGTAGGCCTTCTATGTTGTGTAAATTCTTCGAGTTTATTATTGTATCGAGTTTTGAAATTCTGGTATGTGACAACACTAATACTAATATAATAAAAATATAAAAATGTGTTATACTTCTCAGTCAGACATCTTTTGATTAACATCTCCTTTTCCCAACAGATTGCTGCCCACATGCCAGCAAAGACCCAGGGCTATCCATGGCAACTAGTCTACAGCACGGCCGTTCACGGGAGCAGCCTGAAGACTCTGTACAGGAATATGGCTGGCCTAGACAGCCCTGTGCTGCTGGTCATCAAAGACATGCACAAAAAGGTTTGCATCTTTATCTGAACTCTCCAAGGCATTTCTGTAAACAAATGTAGTCAAACTGATTAACAGTGATTAATAGTATATCTGTGGGTACTCTTTAAATAACCCAATGTCTTGGTCTTTCTTCAGGTGTTTGGGGCTTTTTCTTCTGATCCATTCAAAGTCAGTAAATACTGCTACGGCACAGGAGAAACCTTCCTGTTCACCTTCAACCCTGACTTCCAGGTACGAGGGGGGTTTCTTATTGATGCAAAAATAATATCTACCAGCAAGTCTGAGAACTGATGTATTTATATTACAAGTCAAGTTTGCAATCATCTGAGAGTGATTCTTTTCTTAGGAACTAAACACAATATCAGGAAAGAGGATTAAAAAGAAACATTTTTGTGTTCTAAGAACATTTTGAAACTTGTACACTGGGTTTGATTTAGGGCTGTCACAATATCAGATTTTCCCTACACCATTATCATGCCCAAAATAATTAATGATAATGATGTTACTGCGATATCTATCGAAAATTTGAGAAAAGTATATGATGCTATTAGTCAAATTCATCTTTATCTTTGTTTATTGTGTGCTTTGTCTGAGTGTAGGGAGGCGGAGAGTCTGTAACTATTATTTAACAAAAGTGTGAATAAAGAGGGCATGGGTTATTAACACAATATCATTATATGTGTATTACTAACAAGATATCAATATTTCAATTTGATGTTATCGTCAATACCGGTATATCGGCATAGTTTGAGTGCAAGTGTCTTATGTCTTTGATTTGGCATTTTCCCAGGCATACAGGTGGAGCGGTGAGAACTCCTACTTTGTGAGTGGAAACCTGGAATCTCTGCAGATTGGTGGAGGAGGGTAAGTTATGTGGTTATTTATTTCCCCTAAAATATAGACATGCTCACCCAAGGTAAAGGCAGCAGTTAAGTCTGACATTGTCATGAAGAAATAAAAAGCAAGACCATAATGTAATTACTTTATCTGGTATCTGAGAGCATAACACATTTACAACTTTCAAAATATTTGATATTTAAGTACTTTTCTTTGTCTGTAGGGGCGGATTTGGCCTGTGGCTGGATACTGATCTGTACCGTGGCTCAAGTTTCTCCTGTCCCACATTCCAAAACAAGTCTCTCTCCACACAAGAGGACTTCAGTGTACTAGACCTCGAAGTCTGGACTGTGCAGTACTGAGGGCAGAACATCTGAACAGACGAGCTAAAGTAGAACCTACTATCCTGTCTGGAGTTACAAAACGTCAAGACTTCAAGGGGTATGTGTGGTTTTAGCCACTACAAAATCTGATAGAGCAGCTGCTATCATCTGTGCACCTGGTCCAGATAAACCCACATCCAGTAGCAGAATCCTGCTCTAGCAGTTCTTGGGCTGGACTTTCCGTTCATGCTGGTTTGATCTGTGCCTATAAAAGACAAGTGATCAAATGAAAGGGTCAGGGTCCATTAAACTACTGGCTATCCATCAGTAGCACTGTGCTAAAACCAGTTAATAACTGGACTCTGATGCTTTAAGCCCTCCATTCCAACTTTTTGTTGTGGAGAGCATTATAATACAAAGTTCACAGTTACACTGTTGAATAAAAAGATTGTAACTACTGTAAGCACATTCAGGATTTAAGGAAAATCTTTTCTATTTTTTGTCTAACAGCCATGTATATTTAAGAAAAATCTTTTTTTACAGTATTTATCTCTGTGTGTAAGTGTGCATGATGATGAAACATACTTGGCACATAAAGGGCATAACGGTTAAATACTTATTTTATGGTAAAAACACTGTAACACTGTGAGGTCTGGTTTTAATTTTCTCCATTTGAAAACGACTGCAGCAAATGAAGACCTTACCACTCAGGTTGAAAAACAGAAGTGTGGAGTTGCACTGTAAACAATGTATGATATTTTATGTGTGTGGTTTGTGGAGGAAGAGACCTCAACTGTTAACTGTCACTTCTATTTTTGGAAAGTGAGACACCTGCCTGCCTATTTGCACAAATAGGAAATATTAAGGAAATTACTTTTACCATCTATATACATCTAAATGTATGTTTAAGAAAATCTTAACAGGAAAGCAAAGCCAATGTTATTGTTGTTTGTTTCACTTGTTGTTTGTTTGTGTGTTTATCAGTATCTGCCAGGCGGTGCTGGCACTGCCAATGCTGTTTTGTCGAACTACATTAAAACATTGTCTTTCCTGGTGAAAGACAATATTTTCAGTGCAATCATATTTTATTATGAATAAACCATTAAAACAACATCCCCTTTTCCACTGAGTAAGCTGTTTTTTTCATGCTACAAATAACAAGATAGAAGTAGACTCATGTTCGAATATGATATTAGTGTGACCTTGTACACTAGCTGATGCTACTGTATTTTTTCTATAATATTGCATATAGCTACACAAACAGGCATATGATAGAATAAATGGAACAAACCACAAAATACATTCGCCCATTGAATATTCACTCAAAAAGAGGAAACAATAGAGTAGAACAGAAAAATTACAATAAAGTAAACTTGTAGACTCCCAGACAATAGGCCGCTGTACCTTTAGGAACTTCAGGCAGCTGAAAAATGCTTCCCCATACATCAGTGACCTCCTGTTTAATGACTTGCACTCATTCTTTGGAACTAAACAACCTGAATAAAGATATCGAGACAAAGAAAATCTGAAAAAAAGAGTAGGTGGTGCACCCGTAACATCATGCACTGAGTTAGAGGCAGAGTATACTCTGGACAGGCTGCCAGTCTAGATACAGGCATGAATGGGTTACTAAATGAGCCAACGAGCACACCCGTGCACTGGCCCTGAGCTCAACACGCTGCAAATTAAAAAACAAATGCAAATAGACACAAGGAAATTAAGAAGTATCAGTCAATTTTAAGGTAGGGCTACTCTAAGATAAGATAAGATAATCCTTTATCAGTCCCGCAGTGGGGAAAAGTACAGGATCACAGCAGCAAAGTGGACAGTGCACACAAGATACATGGTAAAAAAGAAACAAAAGCAGCAAGTATTATAAATAAGTAATACACAGTAAAGAATATTAACTAGTAAAAAAGTACAAAAATCCACAATAACTAAAATACGATACAATGAAATTAAATGAAATGAAATGAAATAAATACAGACAGACAGAGTATTTTTATTGCACAGTGTAATTATTGCACCAATACTCTGCCTTTAACTGGACCTATGTACTGAACCAGAAAGTCACAGGAACGACTATGTTGGCTTTCACAAAGTCATCAACTCTCATTACAACGTGACCAAATTTAGATTCAAGTTATGGAGAAGACAAATACTATGCACTTAATGTACAAAATATTAAGGGCAGCTGATGTTTTCATGAAGCATGCCGGAAAAGGGGAATGAAAAACTTCCAAAATCAAGTAAAATTTGTTATCAAATATATGTTGAACCACATCGCTCCCTGGTGGCAGTTTTATCCATAGACTCTATATAAGAAGATTTGATCCCTTCTCACAATATATATCGACAATCTTTTGGTTTCCCTTTGTGCGCTCGATGGTCTCTGGGATCGACTGTGAAGGTCTTACCTTTGACAGTAGATTGTAAAACCTACAACAATGGCAGCAGTCGAGGCTACACAACCTGCTCTGGCTGATGTTTCCAAAACCAGCAGCGAAGGATATGAGAAGAAATGTATTTTCTGCAAGATTGTAAACAACGAAATGGGCACGGAGCTTCTCCACTGTGTGAGAATATTGCAATGATTAAATAATATTGAGTGCAAGACGAGCTAGCTTTAGCCTGTTGCCTTTGTAAACAGCTATGTTCAGAAGCAAGTTTAAGTTTAATTGGCTCTGTAACAAGTGACGTTGTGAAGAAGTAGCTAGATTTAATGTTTGATTTTCTTTGAGACTAACGTTATGCAAGTACAGTAATTTAACTACCACATTTTTTTATTTGGTACTATAGTTAGTAGTTTTATTATGGTCTATTGTGTTTTATTGCAGGGTGTGCCTCACATTTCACTTCGGGTAATTGTAGGCCTGTATTGTGTCCATGTGGTAGCTTGGTCCTGTTTTATGTATCTCATATTTGCCAAACTGTTTCCACTATAAGGACCTTAATTCAGGGATCCATTGAATCACACTCTCTGGCGATTCCTGTGTAGAGATTGCTGCAGATAGGGGACTAAACTGGTGATTGAATTAGCATATAACAAAAGGGTATGTTAACTAACATGTGGTGTTTAAATAAGTGTTGCACTTAAGTAAACCGTGTTATCGGTACTCTTCTACCCTTCCAGTCCCGAAAGTGATGCATTCATTTGCATTTGCTGACTTGTTCATTTGTCTCTGCTGCAGGATGAGGACATCTCATGTTTCAGAGACATCAAACCTGGAGCTCCCCATCATTACCTTGTCGTTCCAACCAAACATATAGGGAACTGTAAATCACTCAGCAAGGAGCATGTGCCTTTGGGTAATGTTTAAACTACATGCCTCATGACTGATGCTTGTGGAAATGATTGTATTTTGACAAATTGCCAACTTCAATGTCACTGACAATTCATTGCTAACTAATCCCGTGGACTAAAAGTTGTATTTTGTGTTGCCTGTTGCCAATTGTATTATAAAAAAAGCAACTTGTGTTTTTGTTGTCATACCCAGTGAAGCGGATGGTCGAGTTGGGGAAGGAGACCCTCCAGAAAAACAACGTAACAGACCTCAGTGATGTCAGGTGAGCTACATTCAGTGGTGCATTTTGTAGTTCACAGCTCATCACGCTAGAAATGAGTGGCTCAGGAATGTAAGTGCTACAATGTAAGTGCTACAATGTAAGTGCTACAATGTAAGTGCTACAATGTAAGTGCTACAATGTAAGTGCTACAATGTAAGTGCTACAATGTAAGTGCTACAATGTGAATGCTACAAAGGGAACGACTTCAAACATTTTCAGCAAAGCAGCTTTTGTCAGCTGTGGTCAAGGCCCAGGTCGGTTTTTCTGTCAGCAAATAGTGAAGCATTATTTCGAGGTGAATTGTCCCTTTAAAATGAATCAACACTATGCCTGTCTAGACAGACGAGCAAGCAAACAATCTTCAGTTATGCCAGGTAGTCTACTTATCAGTACACATCACATTACCAGTGTAAACTACACTATGAACTGTATTTAGCTGGAGAACAGTAGGTCTTAGTCCAATGGAAATTGATAATCTTCTAAACTGCTGTGTAATTGTTAATGACTGATTTGATAACATATCTGTTGCTTTGTTGATGTAAGTGGCACTTAAACTGAGTTAGCTTTTAACACGTTTCATATTTTTCAAGCAGTGAACCTGTGTGCACTGAAGCCCTTTCCCTTGTCTGCAGGTTCGGTTTCCACTGGCCCCCATTCTCTTCTGTCACACACCTACACCTTCATGTCCTGGCACCTGCCAGTCAAATGAGCCTCATGTCTCGCGTCTTCTACAGACTCAACTCCTATTGGTTTATCACGGTAAGCCCCTTCTTTATTATACGTTCTGTGCTCCAGAACAAAGCATACTATTGTATATAATTTGAGGATTAGTAAAAAGAAAATAATCCCTTCTCAATCCCGATTTGTGCATCATCAGGCCACATCTAAACTAAATAGGTTGACTTTTTTCTTTTTTGCAGGCGGACCAGCTGATTGAGCTTCTTAACTCTAAAGGAGAGACCACCTGATCACTTGTTTGGATCCAGTTCTCTCAGTACTTGACTTTGATGTGACTGAAACATCCACCTTCCACACTCTCCAATTAAGATGCGGTCTGAGCTAATGACTCAACATTTTAAACTGGTGACATATTTGTAACAAGACACCACTTTTCAGACTTGAATGAAGCCAAATCTTTTTTTTTATTGCTAATTGAGACATGTCACACCAATGTTTTTTTTTTTTTATTACAGAAGAAAATAATAATTTTTCCATTAATCCACCATATAAAAAAATGCATTTACTTTATGGACCAATAGCATACGTTGTGATTCACCTGTTTTCATCTGTTGATCACCTTTTTACTGAATGGAAAGGTGAGCACAACATTAGATAGCCCATATAATGCACAAGCTGTCGTGTTCCCTGGCATGGAGTACTGCCTTAGTGTTTTGCCAATCTGATTTATGCATGTGTAACTGACATTATTTTAAAAACTCTGGAAGAAAAACGAATTTGTGTAATTGATATAATGACCTATGTTAACTAGCTGAGTATATCACGAGTTCCTCGGCTATGTTGAGTTGTCTCTTTCCTGATGGGCATTTTGTGGCCTAGCTGATGTGGGTCAAAGCTCAGAGTAACACTTTCATGAAGGATTTACAAAGCTCCTTCACAGTAGAAGCGGCTAAGTGATCCTCTTGACATGTGCATAAAGTGAAGTATGCTTTATCAGCTCAATAGGCACAGAAATATAGTGGGGTATCTTTGAGATGTATGACATGAACAGTATGGTGCATGAAGTGAATATTTATGCTATATGATACGACTGTATACTAAGGAATGAAAAGAAAGAACTGTACTGTATGAAAGTGTATGTACTTTAAGAATTAATTTAACTTAGAATAAATAATACATTGCTGCTTCTCTGTGTGTTCCTAATGTAGTGAGATATCAGTTTACACTCTTTCCCAGTCATTAGTTTAACTACTCCAGTCAGTGCTTACAGTTCACAAAGCACCCGCAGTAACACAATAACAGACAAGACGCTACTTTTCTTTCTTTCTTTCTTTTAATACCACAAGCAGTACATGCTAATTGAATAATCAACTTTTTTAAGCTAAAAAAACGTTCATTAGTTTGCATGGCCATTACTTTAAAGGGCAGCAGATGTTATGGCGTATATTAGTCAGCGCACAGTTTACTGTGTAGTTCTCATTTCATTAAAGCAGCATTTTGTGTTTTTGTAGATGTGACTTAGTGTGGTGCAGATAAACAAACTGTAACAAGGTGACCTAAACTACAAAGCACATTTGTAATGCTGTGACGCAGCCAAGCCAACTCGGATCAAGTTCATCCTATAGCCCCATATTGTCTGTCACAGGCAGCCTCGTGTTCTCTTTGGCTTTGGTTCAGACTCATTAACCACTCTGACTTCATTTCAGCTGCTCACGCCGCCACTTTTCCCACATTACAAAGCGAGTGAAGGAAATATAGGGAAAGGGATTTGTTCAGCTAAGATCAATACAATAATGTAAACAACCTAGTCACCCTGGGAAACATACGGTTTAACTCCCCCAATGAATAGTATTTCTGTCATATCTCTATTGTTAAGTTTCAACCTCAGACCAATGTTTCTCTTTATTTGTGCTTAAGATTTAGCTTTGCATATCCTGCCATGATTTAATTCCCCTCGACATGTTACTTTATTATTATTTGTCTGATGCATCTGCATTTTAGGTACAAACAGTTTGGCCTTTTTTTGAGTGCTATTAATAGCTTTTAAAACTCACGTATCCACATGCAGATGTCCTCTTTTTGTTGCTGACAAATGCTGACAATTGTCATTTCCCCTGGAATGACCCAAACTTGTAAAAGTGTTTGTAATTGTGACCCGAGTATTTCACGCCATTTCTTTAGGTTTTTCTATTTTTTTTCTATTTGCACTTTGGACAGTTTTAGTTTTTAACTCTTTGTGATTAGTGATTAAACTGATTATGTGTTTTTTATCACAAGGAGAAAATACATTAGTATGGCTAATGTACACTCCTTAGGGAGGCGATGTGAATGATCAGCTACGTAAGTTTTTACTTTTGTAAAAAGAGTGCATTATGTGACTAAAGTACAATGAGTGCTATCCCCCTGCTATCTGAATATCACAGTGAGTGCTGCCATGAAGTAGCTCTATATTGCCACTGCATGTACTGCATGTAACATGAATCAAGGCATAAACACTAATCCAAGTTTGTGATCACTGCAACAGAGTGATAACTGCATGGTCGTCCTTCCCCTGCCACAGCATTTCTCCCTTAAAGTCAACCAGCCCCTGCTTCCTCGCTCGTAGAAGAATCCCCACTAGTTTATTAGAGATCGTCACATAACGCTCAAACAGTTTCCCGAATTCCACAGTGATGACTCTCCCATCGCTGCCTCTTCCATCCCCATCTTTGTCTCCAGGTTGTCCGATGTTTCTTATCACCTCACACAGCTCCTCAACCTCTCTGCTGACGTGTGTGTGAGCATCCTTCCCTCGCTGCTCCGTCACGGACCCCTGCAGGGGTCTCCTGTAATCATCCTGCCCCCTCTGAGGGACCACCACACTGGGTCTGGTGTCCTGACTGAAGGGGTTGTGCTTCTGGTACTCCCGGTGCTCATCGGACCACTTCTGCCAGTTTTCTTTTAAGCCTTTCACAGAAACAATGCACGCAGCAGTGTCATCGCTAAACTGAGCAGGATCAGGGATGTCATCTTCAGTTTCCATGATGCTGCGCTGGCTGTTCGTCCCCATCACTGTTTATGTTGAGGAGATGACATAGCTGTAATTGGTCATTTCTACATGCAGGAATGCAATGTTGTTCTCGCTGAATACTATCCCTTTACTGTTTTTATTGCTTTATTATTTAAATATTAACTACCGAAAATCACCTCTGGGTATCGAGCTAAACGTTATATTTCATCTAATCATAGTTGTCCTGTCCTGCATGTGGACTGTTTTTCTGATTTAGCTGTAGAGATCTGTATATGGTAACTGATGACTGCAGTTATCAGCCTCATGAAGCCACAATCTGAACAACTAATTAAGTTGACAATTCATAAAAAATAATGAAAAGCGAAAATATAGTTTAACAAAATCAATATCAGTAAATCAAAACTAGAAGAAGTGAACACACTGCTTTGGAAAGTAACCTACACAACCCTTCAGACATTTGTAGTAAACAATTATTAAACATGATCGAACTTACACGCTGCATACTGATTCGATCCTCACTTCATCTGCATTAATGTTTCATTGTTGCCAAAGTGAAAAAACTGTTACTATGCAGAACTACTTCACAATACAGTCCTGCAGCGCTGCTGACAGCAGCAAGAGTGCGGATCATTTTCCTCCCAAAGGCAAAACAGCTGTGATGGACATCTGTCTCGGCCAATGGCCTGTTAGAAGAGATCTGAGCAACCAATCACTGATCAGAGAGGGAGGCTCTGACAAGTTACCGGTGAAGCAAAGCAGATTACAGCCTTGAGAGGTGAGGAGTTTATCCTTGCACGTAAGAGCAGAAGAGCGAGTTTTAGATGAGATAAAGTTGCTTATTAGTGACATGTTATTGTTTTAGTGAATACAAACGAACAATAATTAGTTGTACAAAAATGAAATGAAAATGAAAATGAAATTTCATTCTTCTCCATTTATGGTAATTTGCTCTCCAAGCGGTACTACTTCACAGCCCGGTTTCAAGCCGGACGTATTTTGAATCCGCAACAAATATGGCGACCTCCAACAGTCGATCATGCCTCCAGTACCTCTTGCATCTTGCCCAAGATAATCTGGATTTCAGATTGCCGGTAACCTTCATAAACTACTATCAGTTTCTGTCTGGCTCTTGTTGTGGATGTTTAAATTTAATTCGTGAAATTTGGCCGATAAGACTCCCTCCTCCCGCTGCGTGCTGCGTTAGCTACGTGCTAATTCAAACTGTCAAAACGGAGTGGATACATTTAGGCTTTGGTTTCACGTGACAATTTACCGATGTTTTATCACATGATAATAACAACACAATACGACTTAATTTGTCCACCTGTAACTCCATCGACATGGTGATAAACTGGTAGTTAACACTTGCCTGATCTCTAGCTTCTTTCTTATCATACATATAACCACGTGAATAGGACCCATGCTTGTTAGCACACAAGGACCTGTGGACATACATTATAAATACATTATAGACCGTTTCAACGGAATTGCATTGCTAGGCAACAGCTTGGGTCCATATATACTTCCTGTCAGCTGATGGCATTCACATACACTGCAACAGGAAATAAACTGGGACACGTGGCATGTTTACATTTACATTTACTATGAAATGGCCTATTTTTAGATTTAAACTGCAGTAATTGCACACTTGTTAATAAGCAGAATCATGTTCACTTGTTTTTAAATGTGATCCTGTGGCATCTTAATCATCCTACAAGGATCCGCACTGATTTTACACATGAAGATGAATTTATTTTTCACGAGAAGTACTGCTCAGTCTGTGAAAACAAGACTATAATCATGCATCTGAGGTTTTTTTGTGTGATTTATGTGCTCATTCATGCAGGAGATTAAGGCCTTGCTCGCTCTCAGAGGAAAACCATTTAATCCGAGTGGAAACTTCCAAGAAAAGGTTTGCAAGTCAAATGCACTTCTTTCAAAACTTGTCCTATTTACCCAACTGCTGTATAATAAAATGTTTGGCTATAATTATGGCTGATTTGATAGCGACCTCATCAGAAGGTTTCTGTTCCACAAAGTCACTAATTTTCTTGCCTCTTGTCTGTAGACTCCTTTCTGGTGTCTGGATGGTTTGTCCGAGGGGGATGTCCGCGGCGTCATGGCCAGATCTGTTTGTGCAAAGTAAGTGTTTTAGCTTTGGGGGAAGGTAGGCGATGGCCTTAACATGCTGCATATATTCCCGTCCATTTAAATCTGTGCCTTGTTGCTTTGGTAGTATTGCTCTACTACAGTGGCTGAAATGACGCTGTAGTTCATGTTGCATTACCCTTGCAGATCTGCTTTTGAACTTTGGGGCCACGGACAAACACACAGTGAACTCAGAACATCCCTCTTGAACTACCCGTCAGAGAACATGGTTTGTGATGCTACTGTTTATAGTCCTATTGTGTTGGACAGACCAATCACTGCAATTCTAGAAAGTATTTTCATATGAAACATACAGAGTCTAAGCTTGTCTGTCAAATTTATGTTTGTGCTCTTCCTCCTCATTCCCCTACAGTCACCATTCATGCACAAAGACTCAACTTATAGAATCAATGTCTACACTTTCAACAAGACTCTGGAGTTTGCAGACAGAATCAAAAGGATTGATGTGAGCAGAATGCAGATCAACGAATGAATGAGCTGATGTGAAAACATCGAAATGTGTGCGTATGCCCTCTTTGAACGATCCGTATCCTCCCACCAGGCTATGGAGTATCTTCCGTTTGAAGGAGCGGTGAGCCTGAAGAGCGCACAGCACATCTTCTGTTTGTTGGAAGATTACGGCACAGACCCCAACGACATCCCTGAGCACCCAAACTACATCTATTTCGGCCGATGGGTGAGATACATTTGACTGTTTGTTTACATTTGAAAAATAAAG
The DNA here is from genome assembly GCA_032191485.1 of Leptoclinus maculatus. NCBI lineage: Eukaryota > Metazoa > Chordata > Actinopteri > Perciformes > Stichaeidae > Leptoclinus > Leptoclinus maculatus. The sequence goes on from JAVDOI010000008.1 coordinate 15,754,099, forward strand.
AGGTGATCTGCAACTGAGCACTTTTCATCTTTACACACTCCTGCACCAGATAGCGGATGGACAACGTGAACTGATCCGCTCTCACAGTGTGAAGAACAGACACTTCATAGGGAACACCAGTATGGATGCTGGGCTCTCATTCATTATGGCCAACCACGCTAAGGTCAATGAGAATGACCTCGTCTTTGACCCGTTTGTTGGCACAGGTGAGAAAATCCTGTCGCTGACTCTCACTCACATACATAGAATATAGCATAGATGGTCACACACTTGAATGGGTCTTTGTCTCTTGATCTGTTTTAGGGAGCCTGTTGGTAGCATGTTCTCACTTTAGAGCCTACGTCTGCGGAACGGATATCGATTACAACACTATTCATGGCAGAGGTAAGTTTAGTCTACTTAAGTTAGGATTGTGGCTTTAGTTTATACTTAAATTCTGTTTTAATCTAAGCTTACTAATATTGCTTCTAGTCATGTCTGTGTTCAGAACCAACAGCGACAGGAGCCTGCTTTGAATTTCAGACACTATCCAAATGTCCTAAAAGTGCTGTTGTCTCTCAGGTCGTTCAAGCCGTAAAGACCAGATGTGGCGCGGACCTGATGAGAATATCAGAGCCAACCTGCGGCAGTATGGAACAGAGGAGATGTATTTAGATGTAATGGTGTCTGATGCTTCCAAACCTGTGTGGAGGGAGGCAGCTCTGTTTGATGCCATCATTACTGATCGTAGGTCCTAAGTTCATTCTTAACAGGCTGTTAACACTTTGGGCGTGCTGAGTATGAAAACTTGTCATAAATGTGTCTTTAGCTTTTGTAATTCTTGCAGGTCGCTTTAAAAACAAATGTCACTGAAGCAGCAAACGTGTGCTCCAGCTACATCTGTGCAGTCTATTGCATTAATCTCATAATAGGATCATCTTTGTCTTTTGTCTTTCTTGTTCGTGGTTCTTGTGTGTTGCTTCTGACATCAGCTCCGTACGGTATCAGAGAGTCCACGAGGAGAACGGGCTCCCACAAAGATGTTACGAAACCCCCTGACGGCATGTAAGTACGACTGACACTCTATGACTTCATGACAAAATGTACCTTAATTTGTACAGTAGGGTCACATTTCATTCTCCTCTCTGCAGGTATCATATGTTCTCAGTAACATAGCCTGGTTAGGTGAAAAAATGCTTTTAAAGAAAATCCTTTGAGATGTTTTGTTCGTTATGTTAAATGTTATGTCTGATGCTCTGGTCTAAACCAGTTTGTGTTGATTTGATTCTTCCAGCTATACAGAGTCTCACGTCCCTGTGTCACAGGCGTACCACCTGAGTGACATCTTCACAGATCTGTTAAACTTCTCTGCCCACCACCTGGTCTTGGGTGGGAGGCTCGTCTATTGGCTGCCTGTCTACAGACCAGAGTGAGTATACATACGTATTGTACTGTGTCATTAGCTGATAATATAACGGTCTTTTAATATGCTGAGTCTGCTGCTACAGATACTATTTCAAGAAACTTTAGCCTCTCACAGTAACATCCAGTTCTTTAAAGCGTACTGATTTCTGTTATTTGAGCAGTCAAACTGTGTCTGTGACTTTCATTGTTGTTGTTGTTGTTTAAGAACAGGCTTCGTGCATGAAGATTTATATTTCAATACTAGATTTGAAGTGAACTTTGTCCTCATGGGCTTATATTGGGAACCCTTTTTACTGGTGCTTCTTCAATTAATAATTTGTATCAATAGGGGGCAGGCTCAAACCACAAACCAGAACTGCACAATGTAGGCTTGTCCCACCCAATAAATAAACCTACAACATTTAAATCTTTTGTTGGCCTAATGAATTGCCTAGTTGTCAAACAACTTGAAGCAAAGCATACTTTATAATGTTAACACTATAATGTAAACATTTTATAAAATGTAATTATGGCATATAATTAAATTAGTAGATAAGTTGTGAGGAAGTGTAAATGTAGCACAAACAGTCGGAAATGTCTGTTTTGTTAATCAGTTGAATATTAACAAATTAGTTTATGAGCTGCTAAATGCTTTTAAAACCTAGGGTTGTGTAGAATTTCCCCGTAGCACTTTTCCATTCCCGCTCCTATAAAACGTCATCCTGCGGGTGTAACCACCTGTGTGAATGAGTGTTTATACAGAATAGTATACAGGTGTGGTGAGGTTTTTCCACTCAAACAGCTGGGTCACAGTAAACCATCAAAGGGCTTATACTATACAAGACGGCTCTTCTGAAACAAAGTTGTGCATTGTCCAATGTTTTGTGCACTAGCGGAAAGTGAAGTGCTGACTCGAAGTGCAGGTGTTTGACTGTAAAGGTATGCACCACAACAGACAGCGGCAGCAACGGTAGTTTGGGAAAGAAAAACCCTGCAGGCCTGCAACTCCTTCTGGTCACTGATTATAAGACCGGGGAAGAGATGAGATAATCACGCATCCTCTGGTTTTTATATGTCTGTCTGTGAATGTGGATGAGTGAAAGAACAAACACAAAAGCAAACCTTTGCTCGTGTGCGTGTGTGTGTGTGTGTGTGTGTGTGTCTGTATATATGCATCCGTACATATGCATGAATGTGTGTGGTCTTGTGTATGAGCCCATGCATACATGTGTGTCATCATGTTCACACATTTGTCTTTGCTACTCATCTACCGGCGCTTGACTCTGTGCCTGCCAGAGCGCCGTGCCAAAATAAACGTCTGAGGTCAGGCAAGTCAGATATTTGAACTATCTGTCTCTGCAGTCTGTCTGACCTGTGTGTGTGTGTGTGTGTGTGTGTTTCTGTGTACAATCATACGTAAGTCTGTGTGTGTAAGCCCAGACGTAGCCTGTCTCCTGGGCCTAATCTGGGGCTCTACAGGGGCGATATCGTGTTTCTGTCACCCCCACATACATACATTGTGTGTATCTGCGTCCATGGCTTTGATTGAAACAGTTGGGATTGTGTGTGTCTGCCTGCTCCATGAGAATAGTGAGACTGTGTGTGTGTGTGTGTGTGTGTGTGTGTGTTTGTGTGATGATGGCAGGTGACACACAGTCCTCTCAGCCAAAGACGGCGTCTAGACCACGTTAGACCCCTTAAGTTTCTCCCCTTAAAAAATAAACGGAGGAGGAAAACTTATCAAGACAGATGGTGGAATATCAGTCATCACAGCCATTAAGTGTCCTAATTACAACATAAACAAGTGAGGAGAAGAAACAAAGTGGCTGTATTGTCAGAAGTAAGGGGATACGTATAAATGAGAGATGTTTTCATTTGCAGGTCATAATTCTTTACTCCAGTGTAAATTTCTTGACATTTTCTCTCATTTAATGATACCAGATCTTCTACTAGAGACACTTGTCTACTGCTTCTGCTTCAGCATCAGATTTTGCATACTGTGAAATTGGTGTCATACATTTGCTGGAATTTAAAATATTGTGGGAGAAATAATAATAATTTGGAAATGTATTTGATCCATTTTAAAAAAGGCAGAATGAGTACTGGTTTCCTTAAATGTATAGACTCCTAAATAATACCTCTCAATCCTCAGCTATGACCCACTCGAAGGGTGTGGCGGTGTCTGTTTACAGAGACCCTGTCCTCTTCTTGCATTTCCTCTCTTCTTTTTATTGTTCTGTGTTTGTGATGTTTGTGATCTACAAAAACGTAGCAACCAGGTGCCAGATTGTAAGCACGCACTTAAGAGGAGGGGCCTACTTTGAAGGCTGTGTTTGCAAACCACAAACACTCATTGTGCAATCGTATGTTTAACTTTTTAGCCAATCAAAATGCATCATCATGGCAAAAACAAAAATATTGTTTCCCACAAGTTGCAAAAAACTCTTGCGAGACTCGCTGCCCATCGACCCCCCCCCCCCCCTCCCTTAAACCATTTTGTGGTCAACAATCTCACGATAGTTTCGTAACTTGTGTGTTACCCTCTAGACCAGACCCATTAGTGTGAGACCAATAAAGCCAGTGAGCTGTAGCATTTTGTGTCCTTTACAAAGTCATCAACTCTGATAGAAAACAAAGCTCTAAGGGGTCAAAGACGACCCCTGCCTTCACTTGGACATTAAAACTAGCTCGGGCTCTCCACTAGGGACCCCTGATTGGCAGCAGAGAATCATCACCTGGCTACATCACCGTTAGTCACCCTGACGACCAAACATCCCGTCGCCGCAGAGGCCCACATGTGGTCATGGCAACGGGGCAGACAAACAGTGACGCGTAAATCTGTCTTTGAGTCGGACTGTTGCTACTTTGATGGTGGTTCGGAGAAAGTGCTACTGACACAAATATGCAAACACATACATCATCCACTGTTAATAGGCCCTAACCTGGCCTGGCTAGTGATGACAGAGCCAGCAGTCGACCTGTCAGGTCAGAGTCACTTTTTCCACCTTCATCTTTGCACAGAATGAGCTACGTTAGCTTTACCAGCCGTGGTTACACTGCGCTGGTAGAATATTTTGTGATTTGATAGGTGAGAAAGAAACAGAAAAGGGTATGGAGGGAGAAAGGAAAGACACTGGAACAGGTATCATTTTGACAGGATTAGCCTCTGTCTGTATCCCAGCAGGCTGTTTTTACGGCCTCCAGATATTAGTATAGATAATAGGAAGTGCATTGTTTTCACCAGGGCCTTAAACATTCCTCTCATTTAGCTCTTCAGGTCTAAATGGAGTTGCTCTACCTCTGTTTTTCTGTCTTTCCGTCCCCGACGTGTAACTACGAGTGTGAATGTGTCCTCTTTTCAGGTACTGTGAGGAGATGGTGCCGCTTCACCCATGTCTCCGTCTCATCAGTAACTGTGAGCAGACACTCTCCAGCCACACCTCACGACGCCTGATCACCATGGAGAAGATCAAGAAGCCTGAGGTGTGTTTCTCCTATATAATAATTTATTTTATATTAAATATTTTAGTATACCTTAGAACAGTCTGTTGGTTGGATTAAACAAGCAATTTCAGTAAGTCACCTTGGGCTCTGGGGAACTTAATAACTACTATGTTCCTCCCTATTATAGACAAAATGATTGAGAAGAAATTGGCAGAATAAGTCTTTAGTTGCCATCCTAGTTTTCATTAAGGCCTGTGTTTGAGCTTGTAAGGTTTGAGGACCTCTAGAGATGCATGCTTATTTAAAAAAACATAAATGTAATATTTTCTTGCATAGTTTGGTGTGTTATTTTAAAGGATTTAAAATGTGCATTTTTCTTCTGATGTGGCTGTAAAGTTGACCATATCATCTAATTGTATTCATTCTTTTTCCTCAATATGTTGTTTTAAGTTATGTGTTGAAGTTGCATTTTCTTCAATAACACATCTGCACCGTACCAACCTGTATATGCTGCAGAATTTGTTTATTGTTTTAAATGAGACCACGTGTGTGATTGTCCTTTCATATTTTTTTATCTGTAGTTCTACTGTTTGTATATGTAATCGCATAAGTATGTGTCATGCAAGTGTATATAGTATGTGCATATGTGTATGTTTTTTACATGTCATCCCAATGGAAGTGATGGTCTCTGTCTGTCTGTGTTAAATCCTCAACATCTGGCTGTGATTGGCTCATTTCTTTTATACTGGAACTCTAAATGGCTTAATCACACATGTTATGGGAAATAATCCATCTTTGGATCTGAAATCCATTCCACTTAAAAAAAAACAAATTGCTCCCTTAAAGGGCCCCGTATGACACGCACACACAGCTGTTTGATCTTATCTGACTGCTATCTGTCTCAGGTCGCAGAGTTTTCTCCTTTCCAAATAGGCCTCAATCTGCACTTATTGGCACTCGTTCATCAGGGTTCACAGCTTGGTGTGTGTGTGTGTGTGTGTGTGTGTGTGTATGTGAACACCTAAATGTGTTTGTATGCCTTTGATACATGCACACGTGTCCACACTGTTTCTGTGTTTTGACAATAATGGGGCCAGCCTAATTGCTGTAAAACGTTTCCTGTTAAACTAGTGCAGAAAAACATCTCTGGAGCCTAATTTATTCTTATTTATTGGGTGTGACAACATGTGTTTGGTGGCCATAAATTACTTGTTGTCCAAATTAGTTTGACTGACTTTATTTCTACTGTTTTCAGTTGTTTGTAGTTAATTCCCTCTGCCCTTATTAATTTGGGGGTCACGACTACATTGTCAGTTTTGTTACCCAGAGTTTTCCTTCAGAGTAGTCATGGAAACTGTTTTCAGGTTACTTGGCAGCATGGGATAGCAAAAGAGAGGTGTTGCTGACAAATTACAGGCCCGGCATTGGAGTCATCACTTCCAACTCAACTCACCTCATTATTCCTCTACCCAGCATCTCTCTTCCTCCCTTCATCCCTCCGTTGACCAGCAGCTACCTTACAGCCAAGACAAACTGTTTAACTGAAGAGATTCAGTTCATATACATTGTTAATATATACAGGCTCAATCCTGTTCCTTAATGCAAACATGGAAAAAGTATGCAAACCTTGTGATGCTAATATTATACTGACATGTAGTGGGAGTTGTTTCATTGACTGGAAATATGGAAGAGCTGCTTCAACTTTTGCATCCAAATTACCTTTGTATTAATATGGTGTTATCAAATTAACAGGTAGCTCCATATTTGTTTATTTATTTGTCTCGTCACATTCTTTAACAAGCTGTGCGTTTGAATGGCAGAAGTTAAATAAATACCTGTATTCCAGTTTGTATTCCACTACCTATATTGTGGCTAAATGCTCTAAGAAGTTCTCTCTGTTTTTTCTAATTGGGGGGGGAGGGGAAACCGGCAGCACTTTTCGTCAGTTCATTACGATAACCTCTACATTTGTCTCCTTACAGGAATTTGACAGCCTGGCTCAACTTGCAGACACACATTTCAGTCCTTACCAGGGACACAACGCATTCAGAGAAAAGTATTTCAGTGGACTAAACAAGAGGTGTGCCAAGGAGGACAACAAACCTGTTGTCAATGGAGAGTGACCAAATCGCCTGCCTCGAGGTGAAGTGAGAGTCTTTATAGAATAGAAAAAGCAAGTGCACACAAGATTCAGAACGTGGTGGCCTGAAAGAGGGGAACGAACTGATCACTTATTTGTTATAGTTTTAATTTTTCTAAACTTTTCACATTATTTTAATTATGATTCTTTATATGCCTGTACTTATTGCTTTGCAAATAAATTGATACAACAAGGGTCCTTTACTGAGTGTTGACTATTTATACTACAGTTACTACACAGACAGTTGACTGCCTGAATTGGGGGGGGGGGGTTCACTGCCAAGATGGAGACGGCCGGAGCCACACACTTTAAGCTTCACGACGGCATCTTAGAACCCTTTGGGTGACATCACAGAGACTACAACCATGTTTTACACAGTCTATGCACGAGTGGGTGCAGCTAAGTACAACAAAACACGGAATAAGACATTTTTAGGCGACCAAAATATTGCGATTGACTCTCATAAACTGGAAACACACTGTAGGTTAAAGTTCTAAGACAAAAAGACGGACTCCACCCAAACTGGAGTGACCAGTCACTCACAAGGTAGCCACACCCTAAAGCACACCCTGCTTTATCGTCTATTTTACTCTAAATGGGACCATCATTTACGAGATGGATTGAAGAAGACATGAAACAAAACTTTACATTTTCTCATAGACTTCTATACAATCAGACTTCATTTTGCAACCAGAGGAGTCGCCCCCTGTTGGCTATTAGAAAGAATGCAAGTTTAAGGCACTTCCGCATTGTCTACTCTACACTTTTCAGAACCCGAGGTTGCCGCCTGCTCGGTATCAGAGCCCGTATAGAAACAGAATGTATAACTGCATCTAGAGCCACGACCCTGCTTTATTCAGACAAAGGCGGCATGTTTAGGTGAGAGAGGCCTCCCGGTGCAGGCGAGACCCCAAATGACAGGGCGTCCCCACCTCGCCACACACCACTACGGTTAGTCAGCAGCTTTTGTTGTTTTCCAACCACAGTTTACATGCAGCCCGGCTCATTATTCATCTCCTAAGAGCGACGCAGCAGGCCTTTATGTACATTACCCCTCCGCTCTGTTTATCAGTTGGGCCTCTGCCTTTCCACCACACTTCCCCGTTCGCCCTGCTTCACAGGGAGAGAGTTCCAGGCACCATCACATGATACCCGGCTCACCATCGTTTGCGGTACTTGGTGTTTACAGTTCCCACAGTGCCCTTTTGTTGTATATCATCATCAAGCAAAATCAAATGATTCCACAAGACAGTTAAAGACTTCGCCTTTCTTTACGAGCCACTTCTGCCCTCTCTGCCTGGGCATTTCTTTGCATGTCACATGTAAATGAGTACCGTGTTTGCCACTACAGAAGACCCCTCTGTGTCGAAGATGGTCGTTTAAACGGAGTCACTCTATTACTGTGTTTGACGAGTGCTGCGTGTGTGTGTTTGCTCTGCCACAATACAGTGATAAACCGTGTTCTCAAGAGCCCTTGGTCTCCAATGATGCAGGCTATAATTAGGGAGGGGGTTGGTGGGGGGCTTCCTCTCTACAACGCGTAATGCTGTCCAGACCTTGTGGAAATTCTGTTTGTGTGTGTGTGTGTGTGTATACATGTGTGTACTTGTAAGATCTGGTTTTGTTTTATGTTGGAAGCTAACTGCAGCAAAGCAGTTTCCTGGTGTAATTCAGTGGCACTAAAATGATTTGAGACCTAAACCTGTAAAATACAGTAGACTATTGGTTTCGTCTGTCTTTTCTTCATAATTCTCCATTCCTTAATTGCCTTTTTGCCATAATCTCTATTTATTTAATACTGTGTGTAAAATTGAGATTTCTTTTCACATGTATTAAGTTGTATTTATACCAGCAGAGGCTCTATTCCTACTCCACTTTTCTTTTTCTCCCAAATCCTCAATCACTCTCTGCCTCACCTCCACCAGTTCACCCAGCCTCCTCTTCCCCTCCTCACCTGCCTGACCTCTGCCCTCTCCTCCTCTCTCCTCTGTCATCTACAGGCCTCTCTTTTTCTCAAAGGGGAACTCCCTGTAGGAGGAGAGGGCCGCTGTTTTGGAACAATAGCTTCTGATTAAACTCCCCTCTGTCTCAAAGTGACAGAGGGGAGTCTTCAGACTGCTGAATCAGCTGGTATAATATGAGTGCCGTAAGACACACACACACACACACACACACACACACACACACACACACACACACACACACACACACACACACACACACAATATATAACTATAAAAAAACAACAAACATCAACTACTAGCCTTAAAAACAACCCCTTGAAGAAGAGGACCAGTCAAAATGTCTGCACTATAGCTGCACAAGATGTCAGACTTTGAAATTCAATGTTTTCACCCGTTGTTATGTTATTACACCGAGCAACATTTTGGGGTATGGGCACTGGTATTGGTACTGGTATCATCATTTCTTTAAACGATACCCAGCCCTAGTGTGTGGTTGCGAGAGAGAGAGAGACTTCATAGTGCACACAGCTGGTATTCAGGAGTGTCCAAGTTTCTCACACACACACACACGTACATGTGCGTGACTGAACATATGTGGCACAGGTGCAGTGCACCTGTCCGTAGCCAGGGGAGTTTAGACACCTGCAAGTCCTCCACCCCTTCTCGCCTTGCCGCCCCTGCCCTCAGGTCACCCCCGGGCCCTCATCCACCCCGGGAAGCCTTACGCAGCCCCTCAGTTGTTGATCGAGGTAAGGTGAGAGCTGTTATCTCAATGTCTGGGAGGAGAAGCACAGCAGAGCGAGAGCCATTATAGTGCAACAAATCACCGCAGGAGTCCCACCTCACACAGCTGTGTGAAACTCAAACCATGCTCAGAGTAAAGAGGACGAGGAGGAGGAGGAGAGAGGAGAGTATAGTACATCTTGAGATTATAGGATTTCCGTACTACTTTACAATCAAGGATTCAACTTTGTTGCATCTTTTTCAAGCATCATTAAATTCAGTGCCACTAGATGACAGCCTTGAGCAGAGGATGCAGTCAAAGTATCCCCCCCCCCCCCCCCCCCCCCCCCCCCCCAAAGTGATTCCCCGGAGTTCCTGTGTGAGCTGTGTGTATACTGTACTACAGCCTACAGACTGTTTGCCATATAATCAATGCTGTTCAGTTTGTAAACAAACAGTTCAGGGGCTAAGCTTTTGAAGTGATAGAGCTGTGGTTGAGAAAGTGCAGAGCAGCCTCCGAACGCACAACATCCTCTTTATAGATACTCGCCTGGAAGTGGTGAGGGTTGTTGGCCCAGGAAGTAAAGGGGGTGACTGAACGGCTTGTCACACAACTTCCTCATCCTTCTTTCACCTATCCACGGCCCATTCACAGTGACCTTATTTAACTGTTTTGTCATCATGGCGAGGTTATAGCACAGAGTTAAGCTTGAGGAAACTAAGCTACAGGCACTCCCCAGACATCCCACTTTGTGGTTTGTGCAGCTTATTGTTTTTCTGTCATTTTTCTACCATAAGTCCTCCAGAGCTCCTCACGCATGCATTGTTGATTTTCTAAAATGACATCCTTTTCAGTGTGTGCATGTGATTATGTGTGTGTATGGGTTCGTCACACTTAGTACGACCGGAAAGAAGAGGGAAAAAAAGTGTTGGCAGAGAGCAGCGAGGAGCAAAAGCCAAAGACAAACAGTCAATGAGGGTATTTGGATGTGTGCATTTGTGCATTATTTTCTGTTCATAGTTTATGTGTGGGTTCTTGCGGTTGTCAGTGCTGTTCTTCATTAATGAAAATAAATCACTGTATGGCTCACTTACGCCCTTTTTTAATGACTCTTAACTGCCAAGTGGGTACAAACACACACACACACACACACACACACACACACACACACACACACGCACACAACATGGCAAACATGGTTGTAGTGACACATTTCCTCTTCGACTCTTGCAAGGATCATAAAGCGCTTATGTCTCTAACTGGACCTAATATAAGACACCGGTGGGGATGTACCATAGCCATTATGAGAGCATTTTTCATCAATTCATACTTTTTCCGTAGCTTCCTGTTCAGGGACACTGGGAGCCTAACCCAGGATGCATTGGGCTGAAGGCATGGAAACAACCTGGACAGGTTACTAGTGTGTCCTAGAGCAAATACAGACACACACCCTCACGCTGACATTCACACTAATGAGCAAATTTGAGGCTCCAGTCCCACCAGACTTTCATGTTTTTGCAAAGCGGGAGGAAACTTTTGCTGCCAAAGGAAATATCTGAACACAGGAAGAACACCACAGAAAGGAAATATCAACATCCTCTGAGCTTAACATGATATATCTAGTTTGCAGCCGTTTATAAAACCTCCCCTCTGCATTATATGCCCATAGTTTCTTTTATGCTCCATTATGCAAAAGTACCAGTAGATGCCTATTACTCCATTTATTTTTTATTCCTGAAGTCCCTTCTTTATCTCTTCCACCTTCAGCCCATGTTGCACGCTCCCTGCATCCCCCGCATCTTTCCTCTCCATGAGAAATTACATCTTTCGGGATGAGCTGCTCAGCCTCTCAACAGCGGAGAGTGCTGGTCTGCGCTGGGTTTGAATTTCAGCGATGCACCTCAGTGCCTCTTGAGAGGGTCTGATTGAGGTGTAGGGGTACAGTGTGTGTGTATACTACAGGCGGTTGTGTGTAGGTATGAACTTGTGCCGATCACACCGACCGCTCTCACGGCTGTGTAGCTGAGTGGAATGTGTGGTCCATGGGGGCGTGCGTTAGTCAGGGCCAGGATACACGCATGATGCTCTGGGACTCGCGGAGACTATCGCACCCCTATCACTGCCGGGTGAATTTGTGAGGGGCCTCCTGGCTACCATCACACTCACACCTCTCCCTTCTGAGGTGAGGAGGAGCCCAGCTCACCTGCATGCCTGGCTGTGCTACTCTGTCAGCGTATGTCCATCTATACTGTGTTGATTTTGTTTATTTTTGTCGAAACCACGCTTTCTCTCTCACTTTGACGTTTTGCTTTTGTCTTGAGTCTCATTTACATTAAAACTGTCCAGCAGTGACATCAAGTGATATTAGAAATCTTTCAATAAAAGTTCTGTCATCGAACTTGACATTAAAGAAACTGTCCGTCCGTTAAATGAAGCTATGGGCAGGATATGGTTAGCTTATGAATATATAGCATCTATAAAGCTCTCTAATCAACATGTTATATTTTGTGTGTTGAATTGGTACAAAAAACGAAATGTAAAAAGGTACATTTGCGGTCCTACATGTGCCGACAGTTCCGTGTTCATTGAGTGACAAGTCTCTGCTGGCTGCCTGGCAACATCAAAGTTACGATAAGACTTGTTTTTAGACTTCAGCTCTTGAATACTTTAGAGCTTCTGGTTAGGTACAAAAACTTATTTTGAAAGAAAGTAAATTTCACAAAATGTTCTGAATGCAGCAGAAAGGAGTTACATCAGGGAATGCCTGCACAATAAAATGAAACATGATTATGTAGTCAACCATATTTCATGCTCTCTCTAAAATAAAAAAGGGGGGGGGGAGTATAACCCAATAACCACTACCTTAAACTTGTCTTCAGTATTTATACAACTTAATAATATTTTTAACATTTCAGCTTTTCTGATCTATAAACTGGTGCATAGGAAAGTGCTTTTCTAACTACATTTTACTCTCTGCTGTGCTGTGTGGCCAAAAACGTCCTCGCCAGTATCTGACAGTGTGGAACTCAAACCAAATAAACCCTGTAGATTTGAGTTAGTGCTTGTTCTTGTTGTTACAGCTTTTGGGTTTGGCGCAAGCCAGGACCAACACTGACTTTCATCCATGTAGCATTCAGAACTGCCCAAAGCTGTAACAACTTTGTTTTATATTACAAGGCAGCAAGGAAAACGACACTATGATGCTAGTAAAATGTCTCTAAGTTGTCTAGAAGCTTTCCAAACCGATCTTTAACAGGCATCTCAAGCTTCAAATGTCTATTTACAATGTTTTAAAAGGAGATGTACTTAAATCCAACTCAAGTATTTTGTGAAATGTATTTAGGTCATTTAGTTTCCCCATTGAGCAACAACAGGCACAGGGCAAGAAAAAGAGGCTTGAGGCATTTAAATGGCTGACATACAATTAACTCTTACGGGCAGATTAACACAAAAATACAACATTCTCAAGCAAACCACAAGAAATGCAGTTTATTTTTGTTCTTCTCCTTTTTCTTACTGTTTTTCAAACAGTGTTGCTATGCTACCTCTTCCTGCCGTAACACCATAAACAATTTGCAGACCACTAAAGACCCTGCTGGTGGCTCAGGGCTTGCTAGTTGGGCTGCCAGGTTGCTGGGATATACAGTACATATAAAATGCATATATATATTTTTTTTTGTTGTATTCTATTTTCTGGTTCTATACACTTCGGTGATAAATGTGGATGAGACAAAGAATAGCAGAAAGCCCAACTCACTCTTTGACCTGGAAACCACAAAAAGGGGCTTTGATGTAAATGTAGGTGGCATGTTCAAATCTATAGCGTGTAATATGAGGCTGGTGGGAAGTTAGTTTACTTTGTTTACTTTGTGTGTTTGGATATTGCATGATGAAAAGTTTGTTGCTGTTGTATTTTATTTCATTCTTGCATAGCTTGTGTTGAACATTTTGAGGTTTTATAAATGTAAATAAATAAAATGTGTGTTTGTGTAAGCTTCTGCGTGTGCAAGCAAGAGCATGTTAGTGTGTGTGGGTTTCTGCACACCGATACAACTTGTGTTTGTTTGCCTGTGTGTGAGGGGTTTTGACTATCTGTACAATTTATATCATGGGGGCTTTCCAGGACATCTCTCTCTTTCTCTCTTTGCTTGCAAATTTTCCCTCCAGCTCCCCCAATCTGCACTTCTTGTTTTCTTCCCCCTTGCTTTTTACCTCCCACCTGCCAGACTAATGCAATGATTCAGCATCTGCCATAAAACAGCAACCTGCCCCGGTAGTCTAAAAACCACCATTCTGTTTTATTTGGATTTGATTTGAATCAAGGTGTAACATGGTCACTTTGTGGCCCCCGGGGTTTTTCCACATGTAGAGCAGATTTATTAAAAAATCTTTTTAGACAATGAACCATGCATGGCATGAAGGATTGCTTTCAAAATATTGCCACTACATGAATTGTGTTACAGTTTAAAGCAGTTTTGAGCTCGAAATGGCCCTTCCTTTATTCTGCGATAGCTACGTATTATTCCTGCACATGCCCCAAAAGAAAAACGCATGGACATTGCCTTTTGCTTCTATACCTGCTTTGACTATTCCTCAAAAATCTGTTTTTCTCACTTGCCAACATGGCAGGCAATGCACCACTGTCTGATGTTACCATATGGCCATAAATACTTGAAAAACTTTCAGGCTGTTCATTTTGTGCAAACTATGTTTGATCAACTCAGTTTAGAGTTTGAGCTTTGTTTGACCTGTAAACTGAATTTATCCGACATACATTTTGAGTTTTCTTATAGCTGTGTATAGGCTCCAGCCATCTCCACACATCAAAGCTGATGGTTCCTCTGAGAACCGAGCCAGATGGTTTTGGATTCCAGCAACACAGCAGGATGTTAAGAGAGACATCATAAAGGTCTAAAGGTGACAGGTGACAGATGAAAGCACATCATTGTGACGGGTTTCTTGGAGCAATCATGTGATAATATATATATATATATATATATATATATATTGCTGTAAACTTCAGTCAGTGAGTAAAAAGCCTGAAGTAACAAATGAAGTCCCTCTGATAAATCTTGAAATTGGACCACTATTGAGCTCTCTAATCACATTATATCCAATAGTGCAAACAACAATGGGAGGTGAATAGCTTTCCTCAGTTGTTTCCTCAGTTTGTGGACCGTTCTGGGAATGCAGTTTACCATAGTCATTATGTGCGCAAATAACAAACTTTGCCTTTTTACTCACCAACCTCTTGATGAGCCTGCAGAGGGGGAACTCTGAAGAGTATAAAGTTTCAGAAAGCCACAGTAGTAACTAGTCTGGTGATGATTTGGTGCTAAAATTCACAGAAATTTAAGTGGGTCTTAGAATTGGGCACATTTCTTGGCAAATGATAAAGACATTGTTACAACAGTATGGAAGGAGTTTTGATTTAAGGAGTTTTATCTCACCCTTTATGAGACACTTAGCACCTCATCAGAACTTTCCAGACAGAGTTGTTGTAAAAAAGGGATGATTGGAGGCTTGCCAACTGCAGCTATGGTGAGCATGACTGGCAGGTGTTGGTGGGTGTTTCCACTGGCAGCGTTTCCCAGTATGGTCTACACTGTACTGGGAACCGGCTGCTTCTGTTTTAAAAGCGCCTGTACCATGATCTGAGCGGTCAACACAAAGGCTTTGTGAAAGGTTGGTACTTTCATGAGGCATAACGGAATTTAATGATGATGGCAGCCATACTCTCTTTTTGTCTTTCAAGTTAACAGATATTTAAAAATTCTTGGAAAACTTTTAGCAACAAAGCTAATCAGTCCAGGTTTACACCACACTGCTCCACACATTTAGACCAACACCACGTGCAAAGCACACAGTTGCTAGTTCACGGGAGGGAGTTGGGTGAGAAATTCCTCTCTGACTTCATAAGCATTGAAGTCATTTTTCTTGAAATCTGCTCTCATTCAGTCAAATAAACGGAACAATTTACCTTTCGATGACTAATTGAAATGGTCTTGAGGGAACCTTTATTTTGAAGAAAGAAAAATAAGACTCTGTCCTTCTTCCACCTCACCAGCCTCATACCTCTCATCCCTCCCACCACTCTTCATCAAAGGTACATGTGCCCGCAGTGCAACACCGTGTGCGCCTCCAACAGTCATTTATCATCATATACTTATTTCCAAAAATGAACCATTTGTGTAATGAAAGCTCAAAGGGGAAATTGAGGATAAAAATGTTTTAACCTGTAATAAAAAACAGACATGCCATGTAGGAGGTGAGGAGGTGATGTCTCATTTGCTGCCAGCACTCCCCAAGGTGGTGGTGGGTGGGTGGGGGGGAAACATTACATTATAAGGAATTAATTAAGGCTTGGATGCAAAGAGGGAGCTTTAGATGCTCTTTGCTTTTATGGGGCTGCAAGCAAAATCAAACGCAACGTTGTTGGGTTGGCTCTAAATAGCTGAATGCTCTTGCACAACGGCATTACCACTGCCATGTTCCCAGAACTGAGGCACATTTTTCCACTGTTAAGATGTCACCAAACAAATGCTGAGAAATATATGCCCATTTCTTTGGAAAGAAAGTTAAGAAGAGGCAGAAAGGGTTGGTGATAGAACGTCTGCAAGGCAAACGGTGTTTGTGCTGAGATTGTAGTCATGATGGTGGACTCCTTTTTGTCTATCACAGCTCATGATGTTGCAAGCTAATTAAAAATGGTTGAGGACAAGCAAATGGCTACTGTTTGATTAATGGAATAGTTTATGCTACTGAGAGCAGGTAAAATGTATAGCATGTTCACCATCTTTGTTAATTAGCACTATCCAAAAAGTACAGCTGATGGGAATGTCACAAGCAAAAAATAAATAATGAATTGGTCATTAATCAAATATATATTTTTTGACTTGATGATGGCGTAAGAGGAGCAGTTAAGAGATCAAATAATTCTGTGGAGGTCATAAACGTGTGAAGGAGATTATTGTGTGTGACCGCACCCTTAGCCCTCCACCAGAAGGTACACATGCAACGAGTATCTTTTCCAGTGTCAGCAGAGTACTGAGTGGCACATTTGATACATGTAGCTCTGCCCTCCTGCGAACAAAGACACACCAGCACCGTATTGCTCTCAGCTGCTGTTTGGCTCCTTTCTTTTGTTCCATTCTTCCAGTTTATCAGGACTTTTTTCATGTGACTTTTGTTCTTTTGTTTACTCTGTAACAATGTGACATTTAGCAAAGTATAATACTTAAGTTAAAATAACGATTCAAAATACTCAGAAAAG
This sequence comes from Leptoclinus maculatus, assembly GCA_032191485.1. Taxonomy (NCBI): domain Eukaryota; kingdom Metazoa; phylum Chordata; class Actinopteri; order Perciformes; family Stichaeidae; genus Leptoclinus; species Leptoclinus maculatus. Next base: position 15,771,027 of record JAVDOI010000008.1, read on the forward strand.
TACACATTATCCCTCCATAATGTTGCCGTCATGCATATAATCCTTGTTTATGCTTGCATCTTTTAACAAATTTCCCCCTGGGGATGAATAACGTTTCTATCTATCTATCTATCTATCTATCTATCTATCTATCTATCTATCTATCTATCTATCTATCTATCTATCTATCTATCTATCTATCTATCTATCTATCTATCTATCTATCTATCTATCTATCTATCTATCTATCTATCTATCTATCTATCTATCTATCTATCTATCTATCTATCTATCTATCTATCTATCTATCTATCTATCTATCTATCTATCTATCTATCTATCTATCTATCTATCTATCTATCTATCTATCTATCTATCTATCTATCTATCTATCTATCTATCTATCTATCTATCTATCTATCTATCTATCTATCTATCTATCTATCTATCTATCTTGCATTGTGGAGAAGTGTGACATTTTGAGTTAAAAACTAAGAGATGCTGGTCAGGGATGTGAAGTAGACAAGAGTGGAAGAGCAGGTCATCCTCGTAAAATTGACTTACACGCGGTTGGGTCATTGCAAACAGATGTGCGGAAGTGTCTTTGGACTACATGGACTTTAAACTCTCTACCTTAGATAATCCTGAACAGGTGAGCAGTGTGTTCTCTTTAAGTATTGCAAAGTTTGAGCAGCAGCCACAGAGGATTGCGGTCCTCATTTAAGACATACTGTATACCGATGGTATACAGTATGTCTTAAATAAGAACGTATGAGTCACCTGTGAGATGAAAATGTTTGATAAATCCTGTTCAATCAAACCCATCTCACTCAAATAGCTAAATTAAATGCCAATATTGTGTGTTCTGATTTTCACCTGTAACCATCCACCTTGGCAACTAGACAAAGTTGGCTTTGTGAAATACATTCCATAATTGGCATGAAATACCCTCTAAAATCCACACTGTGCCTATTATTATACTGCAAAAGCTTTGAAGCCACGATAAAATGGACTACTGTGCTGTATTTCTTCTTGACACCCTCTTTAGCAGGGAATCAGATCCAGCACATGTGCTGGCAATGAAAGCTCAGTGATTTAACATCCAGTTAACTGACGGTAATGGTTGGTAATTGATCATTCACATCATTTATCGAGCATGAAGAATTTTCAGTTTGCAAATTCCACCACATATTTTGCAGAGGGCACTGACAATGGATGTGAAACCTGGAACTCAAACAGGGCTTTTGGATTACTGGTGAGACGCAAAAGAAATGCTCACTGACAAGCAAACATAAGCTTGTATATGGTGGATATATGCAGAGGTTTCACTATATTTACAATCCATCCATAACTTCTACTTTCCTTGTTTAATTGTATGTTTCAACTTGTAGACGATAGCAACTTTATTCTCTACTTCGACTCTACTCCGTCTCATTGTATCTTGCCAAAAAGTCCTGCTTCTGTCCTTTGTTTTCCCTCCTTTCTTTCTATCCTCTCATCACAAGATCGACTACTGCTGTAACTACGGATAACCAGAGAGTTGAGAGAAAGTTATGAGATGGAGGAGAGTGCTACTGTGAAACACACTCGGGGCTGGCTATGGTTCCCTTCAAGCAGGAGGTCCTGGATCATTTCAGCAATTGTCCCTAAAGGTTGAGTGTACAGTAAAGTATGTTTGGGGTTAAGCTGATCTCAGTGCAGCACTCAGCTGGGGCAGCAATGTTATTTGAGCCAAATTCAGAGTGATAGCAGTGACAACACACCAACATTGGCATCAGCTACATAACACATTAGTGTCTGAGGTAACGCACAAACAAACACATCATATCAAGTCCTGCTGTGGCGGACCTCATTAGGGAAAAAAACAAATCTGAGATGAAATCACTTCTTGGGCTCAGAAGAAGGACTTGTGGTGGATGTGTCTGGGCAAAAACACAATGAAAACAGTTTTAAAATTCCTTTGCATTAGGTTATTTTCTTCTCTTTTTACTACTCTTGCGGTATTGATACAATAACATCCTGGGGCAAAAATTATTGAAATGTTGAGGTTGAGGTCGGAGGATATAGAAACGTATTGTTTTGTTGTTGAAAACCCTCAGATTTGTGTGAAACTTGAGCTCCGTTACGTCTAAACCAGACAGAGGAAGAAAGAATGAACACGGATGATAGCGATCAGCACCGTTATGGATTTAGTTTGCACATAATGTGTCCCTTTTTTTGAAAAGGAGAGAGGCTACATATGGCATCTTGCATGTTCAGATTTGTTTCCTTTGAGATGTAGAAGTACAATAACTTTAGGGTTGAATCATGACACATTTATGACATCATGTCTCCTACAAAATTACGTTCCCATACAACTAAACTGCATTCTCAATTATGTTTCAAAGGAAGCGTATTATCTCCCAGATTACTGTCACAGTTTTAAAGATGTGATTAACATTATAAATCTAAACAAAACAATACCAAACAAAAAACATTTTGCCATCTGAACTTAAAAACATCATAGTTTAGCCTAAAATAGTTTGTTACATTATTTAGGCTCATGGGTGAAAGTCCAGTATTTTTTTGACCTAACACCAGCCTAACCTCCCTTTTTATTACAAAAGTATTGATAGATCAAAAAACGAATGTAAACCGTGACAAAATATGTTTCCCTCAAAACTTAAGTCACAATGCAGTTGTGTTGTGGGCATGTAATTTTATGAGACAGGGCTGTTCAATGGAGATTTACTTTTCTTATTAGACGTATCGTTGCTTTTTCATCAACTGTTGCAGGGTTCCAGCTCTTTTCTAGAGATCATTTTCCAGGACTTTTGCAGGACATTTTCAGTGATGATCTGTTATGACAGACAGGGGTCGCACTTTAATGTTCCTCTCTGTGGAAATCTGATTTAAAAGAAGTGCAGTCTTTGGCTATAACTTATCTATGAAATCATCTCTTACCTTCTTAGAAATGATGGCAAATTGATTTCAAGTTTTAGTCAGGTTTGCTAGGATTATTAACTGCCACTGTCTCTTATCGGTTTATGTGCATTGCCGTTGCACACTCTTGGAAGTCCTCAAAAGAACTTGGACAATAAATGTCTCTACAGTTTCTACAGAATCTACAGTTTGGATATGGTTTATGTCATTCTAAATGCATATTTGAGAGCTGACGATGCCACAGATAGTGTCTCGGAAACTAAAGCACACGTTGGATCAGATGAGGATCTGACTTCAAAGTTGCGGCCAAACTCTGTCATGAACAAATTTGTTCTCCGACCAAGTGGAAAACATTACCTCAGCTACTTGGTTTCACAACATAGCAAGCAGCAATATTTATTACAGAAGACAAACCAGGCTCGCAACCAGCTCCACAGGTACTCACATGTACAACACACACAAGAAACTCAGATAGAGCAAGAATATGCCGCTGGTTTCTAAGAGTAGAGACACTTACGGTTGTGTTTTATATCTGAAGAGGGAATATAAGAAATAAAATCTATTAGCGTATTACAGCTGTAACATGGCTTTACCTCTGTTACAGATCAGGAAGAAAACAGGCTTTATATAGACCATGCCTACAAGTGCAAACTGTGTTATTAAAGAGTAATTCTAGACAAATAATACTGGATGGATAAAAAGTAATTATAATAAAAATGATATTCACTTTACCTTATCAAAGTTTGCCCCGAATTAATCATACTACATTTTGGAGATTCACCCTGGAGAATTCACCCTCAACCCCCTTTAAGTATCTCTTTGCAAGTTGTGTGATCAACGTGTTGTTGTTTTTTCACGTCCTTGGATGCACAAAAAGAGGTGGGGAGAGATTTAAAGAAAATATATATGGAATTCAAACCCCAAATCTAACAAACTGGTCACACTAGATGTGCTGATCTAGTGAGGCTAAAATTGTTAATTCTCTTTTTATTTATTTGGTCTTAATTTTTTCTCTGTAGCCTTGAGGTTATATGCATGGATCAAAGAGAAAAGGGAGTTACTGACATTGAGTCTATATTTATGTAGATCATGAGATGATTGTACATTTTTGGGGGGTGGCAATGTACTGTATAAAGGTATTTAAACATGCACTATATGTTCTCTGTATAAATAGATGGTATAGAAAATAAGAACGGCGCATGAGACAGATTCTACGCACGATGGATACTTTTACCCATCTGTACGGGAGTTTGAAGTTGGAGCACAATTTGGAAACAAACACCAAGAGAAATGATCTTGGTAAATTCAGTTTTTGCTTGGATGTTCTCACCAGTTCTCAAGCAACAGAAGGTTCATTGGGTTCAACTTCATGATACAATGTGAGAGACCCTAAAATGGAACAAAGCTTAATTTGAGCACAAAGGATTGAGGATTGGTTTGTTTTCATTTGCACACTCTGAGGTAACGCAAGCACATAAACACATCTGACCTGTATAACTCAATCTCTCTGACATATTGATCTCTAAAAAGCACAGAGGCTTTGTGTCTTTTCAAGCTCGGTAAACATCGTTATGATTCACTGTCTTTATCCATAGGCCAATTTAGAAAATGTCATCTACTTGGCTCATTTTCAAATTGAAGTCAGCACCAATCTTTTGCATTGCAAGCTATATTTCTTTTTTTTTTAACACAAACAGCAAAATGCATTTTCTTTTCTACACATTAAAGGGTTAGGCATGCAGATATTTGTGCTTGTGGGTAAGCTTTGGTGTGTCTTTGTGCCTATAAAATGGTGTGTAAAGCATGCATTGGCTGCTGCTATGAAGCACCTGGCATACCCACACTGTCATGCTAACAGGGCCTGACAGGTCTGCTTCATGCAGGTCCAGAAGAGGAAAACACTCAAAGATGGGTCTTAAATTATAATGAGTTGGCAGGTCATAGTATCTCCATGGGATCCCTACATCAGTCAGATGAGCTAAGGGAGAACTTAAGCATTTTGGGCACTTGCATTGCAAGAATATCCATTTCAATAAGCCCACCTTCATGTTATGGAATATTTTATAAGGCACACAAAATGAGTGATATAAATACTGGATCACTACAATATATACATGTATATGACAGAACGAGGTTGGAGTGATAGTAGGGCTGCATGATTATGGCCAAAATGTCAATCATGATTATTTATTGATTTTAGGGACAATATATTTTATTGCACTTTCACATTTTATTGAACAAAACACTGCTTTCCCTTCCACTCATCTGCAACATATTGGAAAGTTTTTCAGGGATGCCGCTGTGGGGTGCAGGCGCAGTGGCATGACAGCTCCTAAAAAGCCAAAACATCTCACCTGTTAGTTTAGGAAGTGCTTGATTTGATATCTAGTTTTTTGTGAGTGGAGCACTTATTTTAAACGTCAATATTGCAGTTGATCATGTACATTGAAATGTGGGAAGCCAAAATCATGATCAGGATTAATATTCGATTAATCTTGCAGTCCTCAGTGATGGACACTCTGTGTGTGTGTGTGTGTGTGTGTGTGTGTGTGTGTGTGTGTGTGTGTGTGTGTGTGTGTGTGTGTGTGTGTGTGTGTGCAATGTATAGTGTATTGTATGTGTGCACATATGTCCTTGCATTTTTTATGATCTTGTGTGTGCGCATGTGTGTGCATGCATTCGGTTCTCCCTAAGCCCCCGTCTTTGATGTGTCCTCCCTGAGTTGAAAGGGTAACATGAGAACTCAGAACCCACAATGCTGCTCTCACCTGTGTCCTTTGATGATAGGACAGAGGCTAAGTAGACCAAACCATGGATGTCTCTGTCATGAAACACACACACTCATGCACACGCACGCACACACACACGCACACACACACACACACACACACACACACACACAGAGAGAGAGAGAGAGATATTCTCCATGACCTTTTATTGTGGTGAGTGCACAACTCAAACCAGTCCAGCTGCCTTTGTTGGCCGTCGCTCTGATGCGCTCCTGTTACGATGGTGGATGGATGGGTGTCATACAAAGGTGAAGTCTGTGCTCTCCTCTCTCCATCACTCAGCCCTGGCTGTAGGAGCCACTAAAAACTCTGGAGAACACTATTACTTCCAGACCACTGCTCCTTCTCCATACATTCCCCTACAGTACATTACTATTCTCTTCACTCTATGTTGTTACCTCAGCCAGGAGTGTACGTCTGTGTCTGTCCACGGCTAATAATGCATTCTGCTGCATTCAAACTGCATAATATTTTGGGTGGCCCGTAAATGTGTTGACATCAATATTTTTAAATCAACAGTTTTAGAAAATATATTTTGTCCTCGGAGCTGCTATATACACTCAAAAGCAAGTTGTCTCCATTGAATACGTTTTTGAGGGTAAAACACCAATTTCCATGCCGCAGCGTACGGAGACAGTCTATTGATTTTGATTAAAAACAGCGCTAAGTGTATTTTACAAATATGGAGAGCGTACTTTGAAATCTCTATTACAATATCTTTACTTAAGATTTCAGGTGTAGCGCATTAAGATAACAAAAAAACATCTTGCTTTCACAGTCCACACATTTTTTGTCCAACACAAGGAAACACAAGTTTTGAATATAGGGACCTAAAAAAACACATTTAAAATTAGACTATCATATGCTTTGGAGTAATTATAATGGCTTGATAATTTAATTTGAGGACTATTGATCCCAATTAAGACTATAAAACCATTGAATGATATTCATGCATGCATTCAGCTTCTGATTGGCTTACATACATACTGCTCTTAGAGAAATGTAAGAGAATATTTGCATGAGGTCCATTGTTCTTTTTTTTGTCATGCACTTGTTATTAACAATGTTGCTCTTGTGATCTTGCTCTGTGAAGTGTGCAATACTAAATAAACTTGCTTACTTACTTACATCTGTTTAATCATTACACTTGTTCATCTCCTGCCATAGTTTCACTGAGAAACACTTGACTTTAATTTCTACTAAAGGGCATTATGTCTTAATTTTAGGATTTGCTTGAGCATTTATCAACTTAAGACTTTTTACTGTAGCAGAATATTGTCATTCTCAAAAATTGAACACACTAACTGTACAAAGGTGCCCTAGTCTTTATACTGTAGGTTGTGAACAAAAAAACCTGAAAACTGAAACAAACCATATCTCGTTCAATACACATTCACTCTCACAATATCTGTATTTGCACAAGTAAATTACACAAAATTGACACTTGGTCATATGCGTCTGGTTTGCCCACAGGAGGGAGCAAAAGGGCCATTTCTAATCAACAACCCCCCCCCCCCCCCCCCTGTTTCCGCCCCCCTCCCATTTTACATTTAGGTGTGTAGCTATACAATCACACCTGCAAAGTTACATTTCTTTTGTAATTCCAGTTGGCAGATGTGGTTAAAGGCTTTTTATCTATAGTCATGTCCTCATATCATTACAGGTTCCTTATTAATCTACCTGGCTTTACTTAGCAACAATTAATTCCTCTAAATCATTCCCTTCAACCCATTTATGTCAATCTCGTGTATTTCACAGTTGTTGCAAACTGGGGTTAACAATAGCTGATGGTTCCATGTTTCTGTCCAGTCTGCAGCCAGAGTGGCATAATGGTTAGACAGAGAGTGATGAGTTGACAGCAGGGATGAGGAGATCCCCTGTGGACAGGTGAACCAGATACCGGCTCAGGTCAGTACAAGGTCAGCGCACAGAGCGAGAGAAGAGATCTGTCTGTCTGTGCATGTGTGTATGTGGAGGATAGTGCTTCCATGAGGTAACAACTCTTACACACACACACACACACACACACACACACACACACACACACACACACACACACACACACACGACATGTAGCCAGGCAGAAGCAACCCATTGTCCAACCAAAGAGGCGCTGAGGGGTCCTGTCCTCTGGTCACTTCATCCCTCCCTCCACCCCTCAGCGGGGGTGACAATGACCTCTGTCTGAAACAGAATAGGTGCTGCACCTGTGGAAAGAGAAGGTCCCGTGCAGGTTGGTTTGATTCACTTCTCTTCTTTTACCCTCATTATCAATGTCATACAGCACCGGGTCTGAAAACGCTAGATCACAGACCTTCCTATGTTGGGCCTTTTGCATAATTGAAGCATTTCTTTCTATTCATTTCAGATGATCTTTGGTTTTTGAGTATCAGCCAGTTTGAAAAGGGTCAAGTTTGAATTGAATGAAAGGTTACTTATCCCTGTGGGAAAATAGGTAATTGCAGCAGAATGGCAGTGATGCATTAAACAAGATTGTGTCTTTTTGACAAAGGCACTTCAGATGTTGATGAGTAAAGGAGGAATCCAACCTAAATGCTCATGTTATGGTTCTGCACTTCAGGGTGATAGTTTGCTTTCCTGGGTTTTAATGTTTATTTTGGTGCATTTCCATGTAAAGACACTTCCATGTATTCCTTGGTCTACACTGACAATTACAGACACCATGAAGTATCTGCAACAGTTTCCACAGTGAAGCTACAACAGACTTCAGAGAAAAAACCTCTGTCAGTAGTCTGAAACCTGTCAGTCCATCAGAAATTGAGATGCAAGAGCTTGTCAAGACTCACTTATTGCACCAATGCATTTGTCACCAATGTCCTTTCAATGTTGTCCGAGCAAATTCCTTTCACCCAGGGGGTAAAGACAAGCACTGGTGGAAGCAAAGGGTAATGTGGTAGAGGTTTTCTCTCATGAGAAAGAAAAATATATTACAAAATAACTCTTGGAATGGATTAAGCAATGCTGATTGTATATTAGAATCAGAACTTTGTCTGTATGCACATCATAAGATCTAAAGAACTGATTTACAAGTATTGGCCTAACACTCACAATTCAAACGAAGAAGAAGAAAAAGAAAGTGTACATAAACTGTGCACACTTGAGCCAAAGTCCTGATAACAAAATATTTTAAAGGAAAAAATGTACACCTTTTATGTGAAGGTGAATTATTGTTGATGGTAAATTGTGGCTGGGACTCAGGAGTGTGTGGTGGAGCGAGAGAGCGAGCGATCAGAGCAGAGGAGAGTTAAAGTTAAGTGATGAAGATATCAAGATGACGTACAGTAGATTTTGCAGTTTGTATGCAAAAAAATACTGCAACCCCTCAAAACCAACAGTACTTCTGAGTCTTGTTCAACAGCTGTTGAGTGGAGTGTCTTGAAGCATACAGATTCAACCTTGGACATATAGGCTGGCATGCAATGCATCCTGGTACGTGGAGGCACAACCCAGCTTTTTCGGTCATACAGCACGCACTGAGGAATGTATTGCTTCAATTGACTACATTTACCATCGACATTGGACATGTGGATTGGACATCCACACAAAAGGGGCGGAAATATAAATTTTAAATGTTTGTGTGTCATTTAACGATGTTCCAATTCCAAATTCGTCACATAAGGATGCATGGTCGCAGTTTTAAACACGTGGTTAAAGTGAGTTCAACCAAAACTACTAATCAGGTAAAATTATGGTCTGGGTTAAAATAAGGACGTTTGTTACATAAATTAAGTTAACGATTCACACGAGACACGAACAGCGTTCTCCTGGGTAAAGGTGTGTTTGTTTGACCAGTGCATCCACCCCAACCCCCGTCCTTACACATACTTTCTTGCTCTTTATATTACGTCACCTGACTACCAGAGCACTTGCACTGAGCGGCTTTTGCTGTGACATGAAATGACCAGCCAAAACACGCAAAATGACATCAGAAATTGACAAGTTATTTGGTGAGACCAGGCAGCAAAATCAAATCAAATGTACCACCCACAGCAAGACAACCTCACTTCTGTTTGCATAACCTCAACTATTTCTCCTTCCTCTCAACCTTCCATTAATAACTCCCCTTCTTCCTCACCTTCATAATTCTTTACTTTTTATCACCCTCACCTATCACCCTCCTGCAGGCCAAACTCCCTCCCTCCCTCCCTCCCTCCCTCCCTCCACTGTCCCTATGCCAGCCCCAGTCTGTCTCCAGTGGCCCAGCCTGAACCAACAGAGCTCTAATCCCAGGATCACCTCTCATCAACGGGTGACAGAGAGCAGGATCAGCCCTTCTCCAACCTCCAGGAATATCCAGTCCAACTCTCATGGATTGGGCCACACCACACATCAATGAAAGCGGGGGGTGGGGAGGACAGAGAGACTGACAGAGATAGACACTGACACGTGTCATATATTGTCTATTTAATTAGAATGAAGGTAGTGGCTGCTATTTATTGACACAACTGAGCATGTGTGTGTAGTTGTCTGTCTGGTACAAGGTGAACAAGGCTTGTGGCAACATTTCGCTCATAGCTGACATGCTGTATGTGTCCTCTCCTCTCTAATGATGAGCTATATTTCACACATTAATACTGTAGATCATCCTGCAACAACAGACTGAGGCTTAACGTGATGAATCACATCAGCTTACATCGGTCAAGCTTTGACCACAATCTTTGTTTGATTCTGATGTGCTTTCTTATTGTTCTGTGGTAAGCAAAGTCATAGCTTGGTTTTATTTTTTAACTGATGTGAGCCTACATGCAGAACATTCACTCATACTTATTAAACATACTGTATATATATACTATGAGAGCACACACAAAAACAAGGCAGCTCTGGTGCAACCTTGACACGTGCTATTAGATTTCCAATATTAAGCAACCCAGTTCTCTCTTAACGGCCCTATAAGAAAGAGTTAATAGTTAATAATGGGTCCGGTCAGCCCCCCTATTGCACTGACAGCTGCTGTTAATCAGGAAACTGTTAGAGCCGTCACGGGCCACAAAGGAGGGCAGTAGGCAGGCAGGCAAGGCAAGGCCCTCTGAAAACTGAGGGGTTGACTTTGGTAGCACTGTAGCATGACAAGATAACGCAACAGCACATCTGCTTAGTCTCCGCAATCACACCTTATCATGATCAACCATTCATTTCAGATGCTGAAAAGGTCTCTAGCCCTAATGCTATTATTCAAAAGTCAAGCCTTTTTTTTGAAAAAATGCAAGAATTGCATTTTGTTTTCAGGTCATTCAAAATATTAGTAGTCAGTTTTTTACTAAATAGCGTGTTTATTTGTGTATGACAGAAAAGTCTGGCAACATGGTGAAGTATTCTACGATGGGGTAAACAGGCTCATGTTGCTGCATGAGTGTGTATCAGTGATTCTAACCAAAAGCCTGAATCTGATTTCCTGTTGGCCAGACACCGAGGAAAGTACTTAAGCCTAACTCCAGGAGGGATCTGCTTAATATCAAAGCTCAGTCATTTTGTCATCAGATTAGTGCAGTTTATTACCATTACACACAATCCTGCAGTTAATGAGGTATCAAATAGTATTGAAAATCAAATTCAGGCTGAACCTCTAAGTCCTAAGGGTTTCTTTCAGTAGCTCTGTGTCATGACAAGATAAAACACAGCACATCTGTTTAGTGTCAGCGATCGGCCACGGCAGAGGGTTGGAGGGATGAACTGGTTCAGGGGAGTGTGTGGCAGCGGTCGGTGATTTAGACTCATGAGCTGATGGCTCTGCTTTTCCTCTTTTGGGAAAAAGGGGGGGGCAGCTAAAAACCCAGTCGGTTTAATGCTCCATACCAAATCAGATTTTTTTTGTGTGTAATGCAAGGACTGGGTAGTGAAGGAATACTTGTAATGTGAAATGACATTACATAATACATAGTATTTGGTTATTTATCAGACTCTTTGATTACTGACAGAAAATTAATAACTGATTACTGAATGTATTTTCACCTAACGTAGTTGTCTGCATAGAGTTTGACTGTGTGTGTCTGTGTGTCTGTGTGTTCTCATAGTCTCTCATAAACACATTACAATACAACCAGATGTATTTGTAGTGACCCGCATGAACTGGTCAGAGGTTGACACAGCACAGTGCAATCATCTCAAGAAGGACTTGCATCCTCTGACTAATAGGTTTAGGTTTATCACTGTGTCATTAGAGCTTCTCACCACTGGATGATTCACAGAGTCAGCCTCTAATTAAGTCTCTCTAGAACTGAAGGTTGTTGGTTTCAAACCACAAACCTGTTTGGGAAAATTAGAAAGGGAAAGTTACCTCTTTCCTCCACAAAACCACAAGGGTGCCCATGAACAAGCAAGGAGGCACTCAACCGATTGTTTCTCATTGGAGGTACAATATGCTTGTCAGCATAAATTAATATACATGTGAATCAATTGAGTTTATCTGTCATACAGTACCTATCATATCATATCATATAAATATAGGGGGACAATTTGGATAGGCTAACTTGCATTAATCATACAACTGCTTGGTCTGTGTGAGGAACTGAGCTAGAAGGCATGAGGAGTCACAGGTGGATTTACAATATACACAACAAAGTGCTGGGCCCATAAAAGAAGTCAACTAAACAGAACTATAATAACTTGAATAGAATAAACCTGAGCAGACAAAACTGACCTAACAAAGACAAAACTGTCCCAACAAACACACACACACACACACACACACACACACACACACACACACACACACACACACACACACACACACACACACACACACACACACACACACACACACACACACACACACCCACACACACACACACACACACACACACACACACACACACAGTACCACCTAAACTACAAATACAACAAAACAATATAATATTAGTCCATCAGTATACTATTTAAGCAATTATCTATAACAAAAGCAGGGACAAACTTATGTGGTCTAAAGAAATAAGCAAAATATCTGAGCTATAAATTCTAATCCCCTGCTGTAGGAGCAAAGCTCGAGCCTGACAAGATGTCCCTCCAGCAGCAGTAACCAGTAGCTACACCTTCAGCACCGGTTACTCTTAGAACATTAGAATTACTTAAAACAAATTTATCTAAAGACAAACTGAAGTGTGACTGTAGCGCAGTTGTGGCTATCATAGTCGCGAGCAGAGCTCCATGTCCAGAGAGGTGACCGTCTGCATTCAGCTGCACTCTGGGAGAGATACATGTTCAATGTTTACATTCACTTGCCGAGTGTTAGGGGGACATGGGGGATGCGGCAGTACACGGACCGGAGCTTGCAGTTAGTCAACAGAACATATATGAAAACAATGCAATAAAATGAAGGATGATGTCATTATGGGTTATGGTTAGCACTATTGTGTGTTGGAAGAGTTGAAATAGATTGAGTCTACAATAATGAATCACTGATTTACTGCACCACCCAGTGAGTATGCTAAGTGACCCAAATCAAACAAACCCATTATGTTGACCAACATGTGTATGCTGGGTCTGGCTAACATGCTAAATGCTAACATGCTCATGTGGATCCTCCAGCGGTGACTTCTGTGTTCACTGAGAAACGTTTACCTTCAATGAGGTGTGTGAGGACTTTATGCTGTTTGTGACAATAATGCCTGACGTGACTGCAGATCGCTCTTTCAGCTCTAAGTGTTTGAGGAACGCAGTGGGACATAGAGGCTGAGAAGACTGGTTACAGTGGGACATAGAGGCTGAGAAGACTGGTTACAGTGGGACATAGAGGCTGAGAAGACTGGTTACAGTGGGACAGAGAGGCTGAGACATACTCTGCTTTATCTTACATTGTATTCTAAATGGGACCCCAATTCGGAGGAGACTTAAAACTAGCAACTGAGACCATAAACACATGTTTACAATGTTTACTAAAGTAGTAAATCAAGTGAGGACTAGGGCCATTTTCTCATAGACTTCTAAACCATCGGACTTGTTCTTGCAACCTGCTGGCCATTAGAAATAATGCATTTAAGGCACTCCCCTTTTCAGAACATGTCCACTTCTGTTATTTAGTCTTTGGGCTTAATAATGCTTGTTGCACCCACCGTGGTGTCCATAGTCTTTTTATGTATTGACAGTCATTTTTATATAATTGTCTGAGTCTGGCTACACAGAGGAAGGCAAATGTATATTTATTGATCAGCACTATCAATCAGCTGTATGCACAAGCTGCAAAGTGCCCTCTATAGAAATTGTCCTTTCTTTTAGTTATTTCATGACGGCTTTGTGGTGTGATTTTGTTCCACTAGTCTATACGTTGACATTCAATTCAATTTATTTACCACCGTGACTTTTTACTTTCATCTAAGTACATTTTATGATATTGTAGTACATAACTAGACAAAATGATCAAGCTTACATATGTTATGAGAACAAGGAAGATCAAACCATGATGCCATACTAATGAAAACTGAATCACGTTTCATTGATATTTGCAGTTATTTAAGTCATCACCAAATTGGAGGTTCTAGTTTATCTACCTTTTCAACTTCATCTAAATATACTGCATGCCTTCTGTATATTGTTACTCCGTCAGCAATGTGAGATGAAATTATAAAGAGGTCAGCTTGGCTACAGTGTGAGACTTCTTTCAAAGTTTTGAAACACGTTGCAAACACGTTGCAAAATATCTTCCCATGTGTTGCTCTTTCTCTCGGACAGCATCCCCTTCCAAAGGCAGGACTTCTGCCTTGCACAACAGCATGACACACACTCACACGTAAGCATGCAAGCACACATGGAGCTTTTTCTGTCCTTCTCTTTCTCCACATCTTATTTTATTGTATTTTTAAGATCTTAGAAATTTGGAGGATTTATGGAAAACCAATTACAGGTCTACCTCAGAGAAAATTTCCCATTCATCTTTCTGTGTGTGTTCAAGAACTGTATGTATGGATCTGTGTATGTATGTGCTTATATGTGCCTGAGCGTGTGTCTATGTATGTGTTACATGGGCTCATAACTCTGGCCAGGACAGTTTTATAAAGTGCGTTGCAGCCAGCGAAGCAGCAGTAAATCAGGTTTATTTGCTGTGTGTTGGGGGTCAGCTCTCTTGACACCCCCGGACCCTGACACCACAGGAATGGACTGGCTGGATTTTGCTATTGCAGCTGTGTTGTTGTAGGCTGGTAGTTAAGGGAGATTTATTCTTGCACGAAGTGATTCACCTGAGGAAAAAGAACGGTTGCGGTTTACTTTCGTTGTCGGTGCAAAATTCCTCTAGTAAATACTGTTCAATATCATGCTGGAATCAGGAGACAGGTAAACTTAGCTAAGCATAACGATTGGAAATGGGGGAAGGAGCTAGCTTAGCTCTGTCTACCAACAGCTCTAACATATTGGTTAGTGAACTTTAGAGGTGCTGTAAGGCAATTATTTTTACATTTGGATGGAGCCATGCTAGCAGTTTCCCCTTGTTTCCAGTCTTTATGCTAAGCTAAGCTCACTAACCCTCGCTGGCCGTAGCTTCATTGTTGGAACTAACCACTCAAGATGGTGACTGAGCCATCGAACTCAATTTCCCAGGATCCCTGAGCCCTCAATAGGAAACCGTAATGTGACGTGGGAGCCTGCTACAGAGAGTAATAAACTTTAGCCTTGCTACAGAGCCTGCCAGCTGACTGTAAAACATCCGAAGCAAGAAAGCCAAGTTAGCGCCAAGCTAACTGGACTTCGAAGGAGAAGAAAAGACTGAAGCGCCTGGTTTTCTTCAATCTGCGGCATCGGAACACAGTACAGAAAAGACTGCATCCAACACTCGCAGCCACAACTCTTCTCTGCTGGTTCATCCGACTGAAATACAGAGCCAAAGCAAGTTAAGCTAACAAAAGCAGCATGCTAAGTAACTCTCTCTCTTCATAATATAAATTGTATTCATATTAGTAATTATCTTTAACTGTTTCTAATAACCAGATCTGTGCATACCTGCGTCCCCAACATCATATTGAGCGGCATAAAAACCAAATAAGCGCAATTCCGAAAATATTCCTTTCAATTTTAATTATGATGTTGGTACTGTTTGTTAAACCTTGAGTATTGAAGATCGCCTTGCAGAATTTAACATTTTAGCACATGCACAACGGTACTTAAACATCACTCATACCAACAAAACTCTCTCAGCCTCTTTCGTAGACAACAGTATATTTATTTTACAAGACGCACAATAATCTGCAAAACACAAAAAAACTGGATTGGAACGGACCAAAAGGGCATAACTGTGACAAAAACCGACTCAGCACTTATGCTTTCATTTATATATCCTTTTTGTGGAGTCGGTCTACTGCAAACAGTTGAGATGAATTACTACAAGGCGTAAACTTAAAGTCGAACAAAATTAATAAAGTAGATTATATTACTTTAAAGTAAATATGTTTCCCATAATGAAAGTTGTACAGAAAAGCAAACTGTATTGAATTCTGCGAATTAACTGTCCCTGGGTCACATCTTGTCAAGTGTAATGGTTTCACTTTGTCGTCAAAGACTCATACCAAATCCTAGAGAGAATGACTCATGATTCACACACACAGACGCACACACTCCTTGAGAGCAGAGCTGTGCTGCGTGGGACACCGACGATATAAACACTATGTGGGAATGCAAACAGACTCCCTCGTTACTTCTCTCTTTCTCTTTCAACAAACCTCTTCTCAGAAGGTCATTTTCTTGGTGCTCATTTCCTTAAGTTCTCCATTTCAAAGTTATCAAAACATCTTCGAAATTCAACACTCTTCTCAAATAAGCAAGCTACTGATTAATGGATTTAAACAATTTATGATAAAGTATGAAAACCTAATTAATGCCAAGATTGAAGCATTTAAATAAAAATACAATTATTTATTTCCAGCCCTCTCCTCTGCGCTCTGGAGATGGGGAATATGATGGTGAGCTGATGAAATCTTGAGCAGAATTTGAACTGAGATTTGAATTGGCTTATATCTTTTACAACTGAAAGGTGCATATGGAATAGTGATGGCTCACTAGCACAAACAATGTTGAATGTTTATGAAAGTGGAAGTAACAAGTGATATGAAGTGAAGTTAAATGTGTTAGAGGTATCATTATACATAGAATAATGTCTCTCACATTCAATTTCTACAATCTGGCTTCGTCGTTTGCTGTAATCCATGCCCACGCCTCTTAATATATATTCTGGAAAAGATAAGAAAGCTGAGGAAGTCATCTCTCACACTAGACAAGCGGAATCATTAAAACCCTTACTTGCTGTTGGACCCCTGCTGTTTCTAAAACCATGACAAATTGCTCTCCCTGCATTCCTGCTATCTACAATAACCTGTGCCTGGCTACTATAGAAATACATACATGCATGCTCAGCAGGGGGTTGAGAACTGACCCTCTGATGCTGCAAGCTTTGTGAGATAAGATTAATGAAACACCAGTTTATAAATCCAACTGCAAGTTAAAAGGCTATACAGCACTTTGACTGATCTCACATCTAATCGGAGCCTGACATGTAATGTAATATATGTCGTAAAGCGGTCTGATATGTACTCATAAAGACATTTCCTGATGAAGTAAAAATAATGTGCATTTTCAGAATAAGACTATTGGATTAATACAATTTATTTTACGTGAAAAAATGATTCGGCAACCTATTTTCCTTTATGTTGTCATCTACACGTTCGCAATGAGATAGCATAGAAAGTGACCAACTGGATAAAATGAAGAGCACTTTCACAGGTTTGTTCATTCATAGATTCATATGTTAGTCCCATCCCACAAGCAGCGCTGGCTAAGAGGACTTCTCACCATTCTTACATTAGCATTGATCCACTTTGCCGCACGCAAACAGTGGTTCAAACGATGCCCACACACCTCCACACATGTGCCTTGGTGCTTAAAATAAGACGCATTGATATTCACAAGGACCAGGAAAAATCCCCCTTCGCACATTCTCTGTCAGAATCTGGGGTCCATTTCCTCTCTCTTTCTCTGTGTGTGTGTGTGTGTGTTTGAATGCACCTGTTTTATGTTTCTTAGCTATCAACTCTGGAGGTCTTTTGAGGCAGGTTGCGGAGTCAACAGATGCCTCTCGAAGGGTCAAGATAAGCCTACAGGCTGTGTGTGTAGGAGAGAAAAGAAGAGAAAAGAGAGAGAAATACCAACAGAGAGAGAGAACATCTTTTTCACCGTGCATCTGACCCTAATCTAACAATTCTTCATAAGCTCAAAAATGAAACAAGGTCAATTTAAAACACAAGATTCATTACACACGTACATATACAAATACATGTTAATAATATGAATACAGTTTTTTATGTTGTCCTTGTGTTTAATTAGGATGCATGTATATATTTTGGTAATCATAAGTTTAAGTGTGTGAGTTAAACTTGAATTGTTTTCATCTTCTGTAGGTCCCTAATTAAAGTAGACACAGTATTGGTCTCACATTTAACCAATCGGTTAGTGAAGCCCTCTGGCAAAGCAGTCTGGCGTGTGTGTGGTGTGACCTCAGGTTGTCAATTCTTGGACCCAAATGACATCCAGAATGACTCAATCAGGCCTCTGAGACGACTGGAAACCATTTCACCATGGATTTAACACCTGAGTGCGCACAAGAGAAAGAGAAATGTTGGGTATGGATGTATTGAAAACCAACTTAAACCAGGTTTAGATTCAGAGACATGCTCCCTTTTTAGATAACAAAGGACATCTGTAAGTGTGCATTCATATTTCATATTTTAGAGGGTTCTCTGTTGTACTGGACTGCACTATTCTCTTTATAAGAATAAATAACCACAAACTTAGTAATCACCACTACAATCCCACTACAGTACAGTATATAGAACAAATTTACTACATTTGTATTTTTATCTATTTATATTATACAATTATTATGATTCACAAAATCAACGATGTAAAATATATGAAAGAATAAAATCAACATGAGTACAATAAGTGTGGCCATATAGCAAGTAAGGCCAATGTCAATGAAAGAAAAGCCGCCATTAAAAGGATTTATTATATTACACTGTTTATGAACTAGAAAAAGTTGTGGAAATATTAAGAAAAGGGAGCTTGTTCTGTTGTTCCCACTACTGGTATACTGTTATCATACATTGTATTGATGAAGAAGAGATTGGATGTATCTGAATTGAAAGAATGTATTCTGGGTGAGTGAGGGAAATTCAGGAAGGGTGTCAAAACTGGCAACAGACTAGAGTCGTTATGGCAGCACTTCCTGGTTAATGGTGTATGAAGAGCCTTTGATCGCCTTTCAGAGCCTTAAGCCACCATCACTGCAAAGCAGAAAGTAGAAAAATGTGTTGAGGCCAGCAAATGACTTGCTAATTATCAAAAAAAAGCTTTTTTGTTGAGTGGTTATCTACAAAATGAGTTTAAAATAGCTTCCTTAGTACGTCCAAACACATACAATGTGAATGAATTAACTCTAACAATCTCTGAAGAACATGCAAGCCTGTCTGAGTGTTTTTGATCTTGTCTTCATTTTCATTTTCAGAATCACAGTTTACTGTTAAAGCTTTGAGTCACTATTTGATTTACGTTACAGATAAAACACAAAGAGCAGCTGCTACCAAGCTGCTCTTTTCTCGAGCAAACTGAGAAACTGTTTTTGAACGTTTCCAAAACCTTTTATCAGGAGTAATAATACGGTATGTGATACCATCTGTGGTGTGTAAACGGCCTTCATTAAAGGGCAGGTTCCTTTATTCTGCCCGCTTATAAAAGCTGCATCCATATAAAAGCAATGAAATCATTTACAATGAAATCTGTCCCCTACACACAGTACTCTCTGATATTGGATGAAACCACAAATGTAGACTGAATTACAAATGATGTAATGTATGAAAACCTTAGAAGTACCAAGTATTAGTATCGGTACATCTTAACTGTGTTGGAAGTTCGAGTTTTCATGCTTGAGCTGTGTTTCCATAAGAACATTAATGTTTTATCAGGCTTCTCATCATCCACTGCTGGTATGCATAGCTGGAACATTATATTCACACTTGATTTAACCTCTTACCAGACACGGACACATTAGCACTTCAAGCTCAGTAAATTAGGATGGAAAAAGTGAGGGTGAGCCTCCAATATGTATTTTTATTAGTAAATATGATGTATTTTGCCCAGGGCTAGTCTCTTTCATTTCAGCCTGCTTCCAAACGCCAAAGCCCAGGGTAAATTAATACAAATCATGAAGCCATGTGCCAGTAAACTGGACCCAAATCGCGGCAGAGCACCAGAGGCCCATTATTATTTATTAATTTATTTTTAATTCTGCAAATGCTTTGCAGATGTTTCGCATTCCTCAGACGATGTGAAAGATTGGAAGTGGTACCTAACATGTGCTGACTGTTTTTTTTCCCTATCACTTACTTGTAGCAGAGAAAAAGGCCGCAGCTTTTAAAATGTAGTCTGTTTTAGTTTATTTTCAGGTGCACGATTGTGAGATAGAATTTGTAAGCAACCATGAATCATTCTGGCTTTTCTTTCTTCTTTGTTTCTTTGGATTTTGGGACATAGTCAGTTGACACAAGGATTAAAAAGACAGGGTTCCTGAATATAACATTTTATTCACAAGGAAGCTTTCAATGTGTTACAATTCTGGTTTGAGGGCAGCATTCAACCATGTGCTTTTATGATTAGAAAAGCCTGCCAAAGTGGTTTAAAACATTATGTTGTGTGACTAAACGTTGTGCCACCACCGTGTTACATAGATCTGACAACCATCTTTCCCCTGAAGAGATTGGATTGGGTCATTAACTCCATCAGGCAGTGCATCTACGTGCTTATATTAAAGAACAAAAACACATTAAAGTCGTATACTGCCTACACAAACACACAGAGCTCCAGTCAAAGTACAGTACAATCATAATGACTAACTTTGACCACATTAGTACTGTAGAACACCAATCAGACCACAACAGTCCAAACCAGAACTGTTTATAGAGACCTTACTGTTTTCTCCTAAACCAAAGCAGAAGACCGCTTCTGTAATGGAGGCTGTTTGAAGTCCTTAATCAGTTTTTAATGGTACGGAGTGAGGTGGATATTAACTACTACATGTGTGGTTTTATGGTTACTTGGCATTGCAGTAGCTTGCATGCTATATTAAGCCATGCCAGATGCACTTAACCCACAGCTTCTTGTTCAGATAGCTGCCTAATGATAGTAATAAACAGGTGCCCTGCCAAATATTTTCTCTTTTATGAAGCAGAATCTGACATTTAGTTCCTCCAAATGGCTGCAACCGTTGGCCTGTTGACTTGGAAGAAGAATTGGAGGACGCTGCCTGTTGCCATGTGCGGCCATTAGAGAGGTCACTGAGGGTTTGGGGATGTATTTTTGTGTTTTACTTAAAGCCAGTTTGATTGGAAGGGCAGTGATGACTCAAGTTCCGAGACACATTATATATATTTCTAATGTGGTAAATGTGGGTTTTGTTCTGCATACATGTATATGTGCGTCCACTGTTTGTCAGTGGCTAAGTATGTCTTACTGGAACTTGGTGGCCTGGGGGGTTAGCGGTTCAATCACGTGCACAATGACAGAGAAAGTTCTTTGAATGGGGGCACATCATAACAAAACTAAGAGACTAAAGCCATGCCAACAGCTCTACGAGGTTGCAGTTAGTCACTGCAGAGCTTTGAGCTAAACGATTAGGTTTCATCCTCTGGCGACTATGAATATCTGTCCCAAATATCATGACAATCCATAGAAATGGAGGCGTTTCACAAAAAAACAAAACTGTCAACCTTAATGTTGGGGCGAGTAGGAAAGTCAGAGGGTCACCAACATTATTAGCATACGTCCTCCGGGTACCAACTAACCGACAAGCCTACATTGACATCCTTTTACACACTAGCGAGGCTAAAACCGCTACCAAAGACATCTAATTACCGGTCAGCATTTCAGGCTTGCCTATTTACCTGCTCTGTCTTCCTTTTGCTGTCTGTAATGGAATGAGTTAAAGTCATCTGTCTGGGGCCAGCTGGCTGGACTTTATAGGCCTTGAGGTGGAGACCCTGGCTGCATGAAAAAGGAGACCCTGTCTGCAAGGTGCAGTGCTTAACAGGGGTCTAATCCAGCAATAAAGACATAGAAGAGAAACAGAGAGAAACAGTGAGTGTTCTTTTACATCGGCCCACTCTTTCCTTTTTCCTTCACTCTGGTTTGATCTAGCCCCCGGTGCCAGAGGGTTTAACATATTTTTCCATGATTTAATTGGCATTTGTTTGCCTCCAGTTTTTACACTGAGGTTCATGGGGTTTGTTGAAAATTAGCAACTGTTCTGTCGCTTTTATAGCTCTGTTAGTGCCTACCCAGTGAGACCTAGCTCTATTCTGGTCATAAGTCTCCGCTCATAAATGTAAACTGTGTGCATGGACATATGATTTTATGGATTCTGGTGGCAGGGAAAAGCCATTTACTCAAATCTTATGGCACTGCTATCAGTCGAGCATTAGTGAATGTGTCTTGTATTAGCAGAAAGCATGTACTAAAAAAAATGCTAAATAAACTGTCATAATCTTTTCCATTATAAATACACATTACAATGATCTATAACAGTGGACGCCTCAGATGTAAAGTGTAAAGGTGTTGACTTCTACAAATGAGTCAATGTAGTCTGTTGGAGCTCGCTTTCATCAGAGTCCTGCCTGTCCTGTGTTTATACGTGCCAAGCTTTCAGGCTGGTTGCAGCGGCTTTGGGGTCGTTCGGTTGTTTTCCCTCTCCGCTGGTGTGGCCACGGCCACATTTGATGGTTGATTGAACATGAAAACACTCGGCTGCATTCTGCGAGGAAGCCGTGAAACTGTCAGCCTCCCTTCCTTCTGTGCAGTCGAGTAGAGGCTGACAGTGGTGGACGGACAGATGATCTTCTGGGCCTCAACACTCAAGACTTAACAATCCCATGTTGACAACCAATGATGAAGTGCTGAGTAGTAATTGGGCGAGTTTGGGGAAATGAGAGTCAGTCTACTTTTCAGGGTTCCTCACATCCAGCCCGCTCTCTCCCTCTCTCTGCAGGTCATCAGTCACACGCAGGTTAATGAGAGTTTACTGAGGCCTATGTGCTTGTTTACTCTCTCAAAACAGAGCTCTTAATGGAAAGCAGCAGTGGCGGCTGGTCCATAGAGGGCGCTAGGGCGCCGCCCCCCCTAGAGCTACAAAAAATAAAAATAAAAATAAAAATAAAAATAAAAATATAAATAAAAATAAAATTTAAAATAAAAATAAACTATACAAATTGTCAATATTTGTGTTTTTGAAACATGGAATCACCCAGTAATATGTGTAAAATATGATATCTGCGGTAAATATATGCTTTTCCTGCTTGTCCTCTCTGCCTGTCTGCTCTTCCTCTCTGTGTGTGCACGTCTCAGCTGGCTGGGGCGCTGGAAAAACTGCCCCAAAGAGGCGGGTCTATAAAGCAGTTTAGCCAATGCTGAGTAAAGATATAAATGAGTGACATACAATTCAGCCAATCAGCGTCCTCAAATAGATTCAGCTTGGGGCAGTTTTTTTCCTGCCCCAAGCTGCGCGTTCTCGTCAGGAGAAGTCTCTACAGGAGAGCGCCAGCGCGAGCACTACTCCTCCAAGACCCGTTTGAGAGGAGAACTGAGAGGAGAAACTACTGAAAGAGCTGATCCCAGATCAGCCTGACCTCACAATCAGACAGCAGACTAGCAGGAAAGAGAAGCAGTACATGAAGCTTCTCTACTAGCTGTACACCAGACAGGTTTGACTAGCTGGATGACGTCATGATAATAACTTATTTATCTTTTTAAAACAACGGGGACAGAATATGACATATATATTATTATATTATACAGAATATTATATGATATATATATTATTATATTATACAGAATATTATATGATATATATATATATATTATTATATTATACAGAATATTATTATATGTTATATATATTATATTATACTGAACTCCCTGTGAGGGTGACTAAAATAAGATGTCCTGACGTGTTTGTGAAAGTGTTATTTACTGCTTTTTTTCGTGTTGGAATAAATGTTAAATATTTAACTGCAAAGTAGTAATGCGCGTTTGATACCTTAATTTGTTTGCATTAAATCATTCTGGGATGTTTGCTGAAATTGATTGGATGTGGCACAGCCCTACCAAGAACATTTTCCACCAGCCGCCACTGGAAAGCAGTATTGCTTTATGGGATCTAATTCTAAAACTGGACATTATACTTCTTCTGAAATCATTTGTGAACCTTAAAGAAAAACACATTTATCTAAAAAGATTTAATGTAAATGAAGTCATATTGCTACAAGTTATGAAAGGAGGGCATAATAAATTGAGAAATGCTTCTTTGCATACTAAAAATCACAAGGATGGAAATAACTTTTCCTTTTAATCAGTCCATTTAGGCTGCTGTTTGAGTTTGGCTGGGTCAGTAAAATGACAAGACAAGTTTAAATGCTTTATTAACATTAACGGCTTAAAGAGAGTTGATGTTCTCTCTATATTCAGAGTTTATATTGTTGGATTTTCATGGAACGACCATATGTGGTGTGATTATTATGTATCAACTGGCAAAAAAAGCCTGAAAGGGGCCTTTTCTGTATATTACACCTATTCTTGTCACTCTCATCTTGCCTGTCAGTTCATTGTATAATTTAATAAAACAAGTGCCAAAAATCACCTTTGATTTGACAGTGTAACTCTAACCAGACTCCGAGCTTTGATTATCTCACAGGCCAGACTAAACTCTGCTTTGCAGCCAGCTGTTGGGGTAAGATCTAGACACCCCAGAGATGACCCCACAATTATCAAAATGAAGTATTAATAGCTTAAAATTGCACCCAAATGGCTATCATGCAGGCACACAAGAAAAACCTGTTTGTTTTTACTTTCCATTGAAATCATTAGCAGAGGCTGGAAACTTTTCTTGGATGAGGTTCAGAGGTATTCTTGATATGTGCAGCGTGTTAAAACGGGGAATGTGTGTGTGCATGTAAACCTGTCCATATTTCAGTATCTAACATCTCTACCTTAAAGCTCAATCTGACAAATATCTGGCAAACATGCTGTTGCCAAGTTAGTGTCAAATTTGTGCGATCAGGGGTTGTGTGTGCGGTGTGTGTGTATGTGTGGTGTGTGTGTGTGTGTGTGTGTGTGCACGTGCTGGCTCAGGGCAGGGGAGGTCTGTCCATAAATATGGACAGACCTCCCCCATTATCTACATATTTCCTCTATGCATTACATCCAACAAGCTTCCAGGCTGATGAAAACACATAAGAGTGCATTCAACTTCAGCTCAATTCATGAATTTGACATATCAATGAAAATATATTTCCAATGCAAAGAAGACGCATTGTTGGTGTATTATGTCTAAAAATGTCAAAAGAAACTGCTGCAATGATTCAACTCAGTTTAAATTTGCTTTGCGAGGCTTCAAAGTGAAGTAAAAGAAGGGGAACTTTGAAGTTTAAGAGAGTCCGAGCGTTAAAGAAACTCTGAAAAGGCAAGGGAGCATGCATGCTCTCACAATATAATAGGTAGCAGTCAAAGAAAAACCTCCTCACACATTATAGGCCTTTTCATCTTTTTTGGCAAGAGTGCATTCTCTTATATCTGAGAGGGAGCTATTTGGTAACATATCGCTGATTTCAGACATGCTTTGTTTCTTCATTCTTACAGTGAAAGTCACTGAAACTGAAATGTATAGACAAAGGTCAAACATGCACCTGATTAACTCTGGGCTGTTCCCTTCTGTGCATGAGAGTAAAAGGTACTGAGGATTGATTGCATGAGTGGAACAACTACATCAATCCAGATAGTCTTCTAACAGAAATCACTCCTGTTTTTGTTGTGATCAAGTATTTGAGTGGACTTGTATTATTCCGGGACCTGTGCGGAGCCTCTCGTGACGAGTCGGGTTAAGATGGATGAGACCCTGAAAACAAGACAATTTCCTGGTCTAATCCCAAAGAATGGTGAGACAGGAGGAGATACAGAGGAGTGTGTGTGTTCACACAAAGTGTCTTTTTGTGCGGCATGAGAGGTCTTTATATAGTTTTATAGTTTTCATATTTTTAATACAGACCACCCACTGATTCATATTTTACATAATTTTACGTTTTCTATCAAAAGCAAAATATAAGAGAAGTATCTTGAGATAACTACTGATATGATTTAACATTTTTTAAACCCACAACAGCTAATAGGTAAGACAACTTAACAGGCACAACACTATGCTTGGTCATTGTCACTGTAGTTTGAAACACCTTGCAACTCTACAAGATTGTTTTCTTCTTTCCAAAAAAACCTTTATGGCTACATAATGTGACTTTACTATTTTGGCCCATTTCCTTTTTTTTCTCACTCTCTATTTCACTTATTATTCCAACGCTCCAGAGGAACATGTTGCATCTCGACAGGGACAAGCAGCATTACCTTCTTTTCGATGGGAGCTACCTCCAGCATGATTGGCCAGAGAGAGAGATTGAGTTTCCAAGCCACATATTAAATTAATCATGCAGCATTGTTAACAGATGTCACTGTACTGCGCCTGGCCCATTGATCCTTCATCAGCATGTGTTACTGCAATCAATACCCTCATTAGCAAGCTGTCAGGGCCAAGGAAATGCTTAGAGAGAAGGCCTTTTTTCATGTTCGATTACACTTCGAGCACTGAGCCGCTGTCCAAATTTGGTGCTGGCCGAGCTTTCAGTGAGCTCTAGGAGCGTTTCTCGTCACACGAGGGATTTTTAGGCCGAAACAAGAAACATGATTCTACATTTGTTGGAGAGTCTGAGAAATGGACGATGTTCACGCCCATTCTGCGCCTGATTGCAATGGAGTCTCTGGTGATTCCTCTGGTCCGAGACAGATGCATTCACACGCATACACACACAATACACGCATACACACGCAATACTTACATACATAAACTGCTTCTCAGGTGCACAGGACACACACACACACACACACACACACACACATGCATTTATAGTTGGTGTTTTGGTGCAGACACAGACTCTCCCAGACTGTGGATACATTCACATACAGCAATGCTCATGGGCTTCACATACAAACACACATTCACAGGCAGAAATATACATTTCTAAAACTCAACTTTTTATCTGTAGTGTAATTTATGACCTGCTAAAAGTCTTACTGATAAAAACACATATTCCATCACCGTATAAGCCTGCACACCTGCTGAAGCTCAGTATCTTCGTTTCTTATCTGACACTTATCAGCGCTTTGCTAAATCTTCTAATTTAATCTCTGATGAAAGCAATTTGATTGAATGCCTTCAGTTTCTGGACTTGATAAACGAGGGTTTCTACTGTGTGAATCTCAATCGGATTGATTGTCTAGAACAGATGTGCGAGTTGGCCTGGTCCTTTCTGGGTGTTTGACTTTGACAGGTTCTGTGATTCTGGTTCTTGTGAACTTATTTCTAAACTGAAAAGTTTAAAGCAAAGCTACAGCAAAACCAAACACATTTCTACGACCACAGTCAAAACGAGAGTGTTTCAAACACCTGTATCCTCATGTGCCTAGACATGTAAGATCTGTTGGTATATGTGCATGCCCTCTTATCTCCTGACAGACATTATCAGATCTGTGTATCTGCAGGGAGCCCTCTCTGCTCTCATATATTTGGATTTCACGATGACTTAATGGTTGCAAATAAACAATTTATGCCACTTAACTGGGGTAATACATTATATCCTGACACACGGTTGAGTAACCACCTTGACTTTCTCCCCCTCTCCTCTTCCAGTTATGGAAAACAAAATACTTGGCACTGGTCCACAAACAACACTGAGGCCCATTATCTTCTGCATGCTCGCTAAGGCAGCTTTGAAACGAGGGAAGTTCAGCGAGGCCTCTCTTGCTGACCAGGTATTACTGTAGGTATTGAATAACTGACCAGCATGCTAATGAAATATGGATGGAGTGTTACTAATGAAACATGGATACTGCTGCGGTTCAGTGAGGCCGCAGGCACAATCACCACCACATTTTGTAGATTTACAACAGACTTTGCAGCAATTGCATGGATTTAATATCAACCCTGATCATTTGCAAGCATGTAATGCAAATGTTAGACAATATTACAGCTCAATGAAAGACTTATACACAGCTTATATAGGAGAACATATCACTGGGCGTCCAGAATTTCCAGTTGATAAAAAGCCATAATGATAGATTGTAATGATGTGATGATGGATTATATGGTAATTTAATACACCTGAAGAGGTCCAGAGGATTTAGTAGCGAGGCTAACATAAATGCATGTTTTCTGCTGGCACCAGTGCACATGTATGAATGAACAAGGGTGCCTGCACAGACAGTCGCACACATGTCTAAGGAAAACAAATGATTCTCCCTGTACTCCCCTTCCACACACAAACACACACACAAACTCCTCTGTGTGCTATCAGTCCTGTGTGTCTCCAGAGGGAAACTGTATCAGACAACAGAGTTCACGTGACCTGGGGAGTCAGCCTTCCTTAATCCTACTGTCAGCCCTAATTGGGCAGGAGGGGGATTGATCTAGTATGCGCTCTCTCTCTCTCTCTCTCTCTCTCTCTCTAAAAGTCTATTCCACTTCACCAGTAGAGGGCAATACAGCTAAAACTACTGTGACCCATGTCCAACTCCCTCCCAAACACACAAATCACATTCATTGTGAATGTTGTTTCAGGAAGGTCGAAAGCGTTGCTTTCAGAGAAGATATATATTTGTCGAACAAAGACTGAAATCATAGCAAATGATGCTGTGATGTGACTTGTAACAGCAGAGAGACAGGGGAGGCAAAGTAAATCATGATCCATCGTTGCATTCAAGACCAAAGGAATTAATAATTCCAGCTAAGATCTTCCTCATCCCCATCCGCTGGACCGCCTTTCATCTGTGTGCTCTTTACTTGTGTCTCAGCCTGAATTATTACAGAGCTAAAGGTGAGCAACTTAAAGCAAGACACAAAAAAGAGAGAAATGGATGAAAAAATTACCAGCTGGGTGAAACTAACCAGACTTGGAACTGCAAATTGCCAAAGACATCTATCAAAACCAGCAAACTCCAACACATGTGTTTTTACTGCTTTTCTTTCTCCTCTTTTGCCATTTGAAAGGTTGTATTCTGTGGACTTTTTTTTCCTCACAATTTGGCTAGAGGACAACAACTTCAGTCACACAATAAAGTTCAAGACCACTGTGCTTACCACTAAAACAGGATCCCCCCACTTCCAACCTTGCCACTTCATGTCAGTTTGTTTAATCATTCTCTTGCTAATACGCTTATTTCCTTTGCTTTTGAATTTGATGCCTGCTGAGGTTCCATTGTAAACCCAGCTCAAAGCAATTTAACCTTTGTATGACATCATGGGTGCTCTTACACATTTTGATTGGCTATTAGAGACCTATTTAAGTTACCATGATGACCAGGAAAGACGAGGAATATGCAACCCTTTGGAAACGATTCGTCTCTGCAGAGACCAAGAGCATAATCCTGCAAGATGTAAGAATGCGGGATGACACTTGCACTCTCCTCAGCTGTGCTACAAAAACAATGCAACAAGAACCCAAGCTAAACAAATATATAATCAGAAAACTAAATATTTGCCAACTCTAAAATAAAATCTTAAACTAGTCACAACTGTCTGCCATTTGTGAGGAATTACTTTGTGTCTTCTTCAGATGCCGTGCAGTCTTCTCGTTTTTGTCTTTGAGCGCCTTCTGATCTAATCTAATGCAGACCATTCACATGTTGTTCATAACAACTTGTGAAAGAGTTGTGCTAAACATGATCTAATGATCTGCACTTTGAGGACTACACTACAATGAAACCTTTTTTACGACATTTTTGACATATTTTATTTTTGCAACCACATGTTTGCAGGCATCAGACAACACAGATCACAGCTTTTATTAATATTACCATCCATACCCAAAAATAATAATTTACAATAAAAAAAAATCTTGATGTGCACTTGCAGTTTCTGCCATGAATGAACCCCAGCGACGTCTTGCAGTCTCCCTGAAGGTTTTGTGAATGACAGATGTTCTTTTCTGAGTCCTTACAGAGAGCTGTTGTATAGACAGGTAATGGGCTGAGAGAAACACGACCACAGAAACCACTGTTACGCCAGATCTGGTTACACACGCATAGCACCAGTGTGTGTGCGTGTGTGTTTGCATCTGCCTCTGTACATGTATGCACCGTGCAGACATGTGTGTGAGCACCAATGTGTATGCATGTGTTCACACAGCTTATGTGTGTGTGTGTGTGTTCACTCACCATAACATAACAGCAGGTTATGAGGTTACAGTGCCTGTGTTTATTTGTTTGCCTAGCAGATACCCTTATGCAGGGCACTCAGCTTGTGCTTCATTTAACACATCCACATATTTACACAGCTGGATATGAGGTGATAGTGGGGTGCTTGTGGTCAAGCAGTTTAATGTTGTAATGTTAAAGAGAAGACAGAGAAGCTTTGACACTTTTTCCTCTCTTTCTTTTGACTTCTTGACATATGTCCTGCAGTGTGAGCGTAAAGAAGCTAACTAACTTCGGTTCCACATGGACTCCACTGTCTCTCCCATCATCGATCCCTCTTTTCCCTTATCAATCTAGCGCCAGATACTTTTCTCCATCATGTCTATCTATGCACAGATGCTCTAAATTTCCTCCCCATCTTGCCATCTCTTTCTTCCTCTCCTGCACTTCATTTCCCACCTCTCCCTTCATGGTCTATCGCTCAATTCTTTCCCCTTCCCATCTCCATGCCCACTGCATCCACCTTACACTCTCTCCTCTGTTCTACCTCTCCACATTTTTCCTCCTATATCCCTCACTCCTCCTCCCAGTTTCACCCTCCCTCTTGCTTTTTCTCCATACATACAAAAGCCACATGGAGGGTCTGCTTCTAATCTCCACATGCTGGGGTCTCCATTTGTTTTGCTTGTTCAGGGACCCCACAATGCAGTTTCCAGTGCCCAGGACCCACTGAGTGCAGATTTAATTAGATAAAGCGAATAGTGGAAGGAGCTAGAGAATTGAAATTGGACATGGGGGTTTTACAAGGAGGGCTGGTTGGTCCTTGGCACTGCAGGAGCCCGGCAAAACAATGCATCTCACACTGAGAGGGGCAATGAGAAAGTGGAAAAGAAGTGGGAATGAGAATGAAGAATGGAGATGGCATACTTAACTCTACCCTGGTAGTCACTAAGGGTGTGTGTGGCTATTGTGCTTCCAGTCTATAAGGTGCTGGTGCCACACCTACTCATGGCATGTGAGCTTACGGGGTCTCACAAATCGGTACATTCCTACACCACACAAGTAATATGGACAGTAATCACAGCAAAACGTTTTGCAAGAATTGGTGACAACAGCATGATTTGGAAAAACTGCTTTGACATGCAGACATGTATTTATAGTTGTTAGGTTAGAGGCAAGTAAACAATGACTTTTATTTGTGCGATTAATTCGCATGTCAATATACTTTTTCAAACTGTTGTTTTTGTCACAAGTACTTTCACACAAAAAGCAAATATTACGTGGCAAAAAGCAAAACTATAGTTTGTACAAAGTTGATTTTTCGGAGCGTTCACAGCATGAATAAAGGCATCAACTAATGAAGTTGTGTGGAATAGGATAAGTTGCATCTATATTTAAAAAAAACAGTCCGCAAACTTTCAACCTTGACAACGGCAGCGCAGACAAAATCCACCCCTTCCTTTCTTTTCACATTAAACATGTAATATTTGCATTTTCTAGCCACTAGCCGGATGTATATGGCTGGCTCCCAAACAAAAAGCAGCAAATGGCTACAGTTTGTTTTTTCTGTAAAGGTGTGTTTCTTATTGCACATGAAAGATGGAGATTGCAGTTTCAAAATGTACATTCGCTGGATTGAAGAAAGTAAAATGCAATTTAATCGACTCTGGTAAAAAAGAGGTTGGAACAAACAGGACTGGCGCATGTACTTTTGCTGCTCTTGGCGAAAAACAACTATGCCGTCCCTCTATTTGCAACGTACCAGACCAAGGATAGAGGGAGTGTAGAGTGAATAAGGGAGACAGGGTTATTATGTATTAGAAGAGGAAGACAGAATGAACATGTGAAAATATTGGACGGAGAAAAGAAAATGTTTTACTTTGATGAGGAACGAGTGTCTGCACAAAAATGAGCGTGACAAGTGTTTAGTAGTCATCGTGACCCTGGGCAAACAGTCTGCCATCATGTAACTGCAGCTGCTGCATTTCTTAGCCCCAGCTTGACTATTAGCAGCAGGGTTCAGCGAGGTTTGATAACAGAGCACACACTGTACCTGGTTATCACTTAGATTATTGGTAGGTGGAGGATGTTCTGATTCTTGATGAACATGATCGTTTTCCATATTTAATTGTGATAGTTACCTGTCCGGAATTTGCGATTATCGTTATACTTGACGAAGGAACACATGTTAAATATTCTTTATCGTTGCCAGTAGTTCAGGTTCTTCCTTTAAAGTGTTATTGGCAGCACATGTAGTTTCAGGGATGTCTCCTGAACGATCCACCTCACTAAACCAGCATGCTGAACTCTCTGTATCATTGTCGCTGATGTGAAGCACTGCAGTGAATTATGAAGTTTTTGGAAGAAACAATCACACCACAAGGGCTGCAGCAGAGCATCTTGTGCCTTCTGGTCTGAAACAGGGTGTACCACTTGTCTTTCCCTCACTGCCCTACAGCCAGCATGTCCATGTGTTACAATGTGTTTTTTTCCGAGTGTCGCACGGTATACTGATACTACAAAAGTCAGCGTGTGTGTGCAGCAGGAGCAGCAGCGCTCTGCTTCCACTCGCTGCAGGCCTGGTGGGCATATTTTTCTCCCATAAGCACGCCGCAAATACAAGTGCTCATGCAGACCGTTCACAGGTCGTCGACAAGGCAGACTGACAGAGCGAAGTATGACACTGTAGTACTGTGGTCGAGGGTTGTGAAGAAATTTAAAAAAACATGGAGGCGCCGTCGTCTGAACCAAGACAGCAAACTCTTTATTGCTCCCACCACTACAACAGCGTCGCAATACAGCTTCACTTTTTCTGTTCTTACCTTTCAATAAAAGCCCTAGACATATACACTGCCTCACTGCTTATGAGAGGGCATCAAAATTCACTCAGAGCATTTCCCTCAGAGGCAACTCAACCAAATAGCGTACAGTAAATGTGACGTGAACGTGTAGCGGATCTAAATGAGTAGTTTATCCAGTCTTTGTTGGATGTTAAACTATGAACACACTATAGAACAATTCACCCCTCTTGTTTCATGGCTTCTTTTCACACCTTACATTGACATTGTCAAAGAATGTAAGAATGTTTTAGTTCCATGTTCAATTATCTATTATTCCATTACTTTTCCTGATGTTTTAGGTTTCTGCCATGGTATCGTTTTTGTCATTGTATTTGCTCTATTCTTTGATAGTGTAAATGTTAGGTGTCAATTGCTGCAGCTCTGTGACATTGCCTGCTTGCTGTGCTCAACGTGGGTTTGTGTGTAATGTGTAAAAAGCCTTGTGGCCACCAATGATAACTTAAGACAACAGCAGGACTTTTCCAGGACACTGATCATATAAATCCAGCTGGTCAATATGAGCACCTGCTTGGGACAGTTTGAGCCGTTTGGCTTTACTTTTCCCAACTTCTAAAAATTGTTTTGGGTACTCTAAAATGTCTAAATAACTGTTAAGTGAACGTACAGAGTGATGGGTCCATCACCTGATGAACTAATGCATCTTATCACATTTTTATTTTACACATATAGTATTTAGCATGTGACACATTGGCAAATAGAAAATGTTTTTTTTATTTCACTGTGTCTTTAATAAGGCTGATGTTATACGTCGTAGAAATGTAATAATTTCTTCCAACATTAGCAGAGATGTTCTAAATTTTAGGCAAGGTGGGGCGCCTCCACTATATCATACAGCCCTGACCCTTGCACTTACGAATTCTAGATTTTGCATAAATTATATTACCAGCATGTTACTGAATATAACCGTTTCAAACATAGTAAGTAAAAACATAAACCTGATCGAAATATTGTCAGCATTTAGATGACAAACCAATTTCTACATACCCGCAGTCTTTGCTGCTTGCGTGCATTATAACAACAATGAAAACATCAGTACAGTGTAAAAGAGGATTTCCCTTTGTTTAGTAAAACTTAGTCAAATATCCATCCTAGTATCACATGTTCCCAGAGTAGAACAGGAAGTATCCTCTAAAGATGAATTAAGATGTCTTTTGAAAGCACAACACACAAGTATCACTTTTCAGCCATCACAGACCTGTTGTTCTGTGTGGACTGTTCTCTCCGTTTATCTTTACAGAATCCAGACGAAACTCGTGCTGACAGGACAGTGGCCAAACATCTGTGTGCTGGCAATGAGCAGTGACAGGACTGCTGCAGATTGGTAACAGAAACACATGCGGGCAAACACATTGTACTCCCACTTCTGTATGCAGACAAATGCTCATCTTCACGTACATGGTCTCATGTACCTGAATACACATTCACAATCATACCCAGAATCTTATTTGTTCTGTATTTAGCAGGTGGTCAATAATTCAACTTTCCACACAGACATGGGGAGGTGTAACAGCTGGAGGGGTAGGGGTCATGCACACCTTCCATCACCTCATGGCTCACCTTGAGGCCGCTGGCTGGAAAGAAAACAATGAAGTCAAGCACGACACATGCTTTTACAAAGCCACTATGTCCTCAAAATTAGGTTAGAAAGACCACAATAGCAGGAAAAGGGTTATCACCTAATTTCCAGAACACAGATGTGATTGTTTAGCTGTGATACTGTTCCAGTTGGCAGCTGTTCTCGGGACAAAAGATGTTATTAAGCCTCTCCCCCTCATGTTTTTCTTTTCAAACCATGCTTTTCTTTTATGAAGGTTGTATATTTACGACTGAAACCGTTTTCCACTGTTTGGGATGACATGGAACACCTGCTGTTCATGTGATGTGCTGAACTCCATTCCAAAATAAAAATTGTTCTTGCTGTTACAAAGTCAAGGACACCGAAAGACAGACCGTGATAGCTTTGATGTTGAACAAACTTAAATCCTTTTCTTGTCATACTTCTGTGTCTTTTGTTTGGCCACTTTCCTCTCTATTTTTGGCTGCTTGAAAACACATCATGTCAAGAAACCAGACGTGATGACTATTCAGAGCAGAGGTAATAACACTGAGGACAAGCCATGGTAGTCGATATTCACAGACCGCTGCATAATCATATTCTTAAAGAGTCCAAGTAACATTGATCTGACAGCATTGTTTAGATGTTCTCTTTTTTCCCCTGTGAAAAACAGCAGGTTTGTGTTTGGGCAGATGGACGGGAGTTGGCTGATGCTCCCTGGGGATGAAATCAACTCTGCCGTAGACCGAGGTCCATGTTTATCTTTGGGCTTTATTAGATGTTGATGTTGGCCGTGCGAGAGGACCACTTGTACAAAAAATTATTTTTAAGGGAAAATGGACAGAGAGAGGGGGAGAGAGAGAGAGAGGGAGCAAGGAAGGCTGAGGAGGAGGAGGAGGTAGGGAGAGACAGCAAGAGTATGTTTGTGGATTTCATCAACCGTACATCTAGATAAAGCGACACACATGAACATAGGAATTTAAGCTCTTGTTTTGCACATATAGTACATGTTGTTCCAGATATAAAGGAATTATATATAGTTGAGGAGTAGGATGTGTATGTTTGCATGAAAGAAAGATTATGCCTGTAATTAACCAGGTTTAACTCGGACTCTGGACCAACTAGACTGGTGTATGATCTTAAGCTATACGTCTGATTAAAGATGTTGAAGTAAGTTATATTCTCATCTCTGGTAGTGGTACTGCTATCCTTGGAAGGCTCAGCCAGTGGTGCAGCTGTCCGTCACACTGCTGGAGAAACGACTTACGGGGTTGGGCCTTTAACACTCGGTGCAGCGCTTGATTTGACCCAGTGTTGGCCCTGTGTGTGTAAGTGTATTACACTATGTGTGCTTTGTCAGCACTTGGAAAACACACTGTTTTGAACTACACCTACAGCGAGGGTGTGAGAGATGTTTTTGGTTGCCTTCCATTTAAACAAGCATTAGTCATGTTTGGTTCAAACCACGTGTAGAAAGCTGCCTTTTTGCAGCACACCAGGGCATTGTTGACCTTGCAATATGCAATAGCAACGTAAGCACTTTCACCACAGTGGATTTTTGTATTTGTTAAACATAACTCGTATTTTTTGCTCACAATGTCATTGTTTATTGTGCAGAACTTGTTTTTACCCAAACAAATAACGACCAGCGGTGCCGCTTCGGAGAGCAGGCATTTGCCAAATCACATACAGTCAAAAAAGAGCTGCCAATGGTTTTTCAGAGGTATCATTATCCAAATCACCTGCAAGACTTTGACACGCAAGACTCTGAGGTCTGGTTGCGCAAGTCCACCAATACCCTGAATATATAAAGGGAAAGCTAGGCTTAAAGGAGAAGAAGAGCACATTAAGTAGAATATAAGGTAGAGGGGCATAGAAAGAGATGGGACGAGCAGAAAAGAAGACGAGAAGAAGGAAAAATAGCAGTAAAGAGAAAAGTGGGAGAGCATGGGGAGGGGGGTGGGGTGCGTTTCTGATTGCCAGAGGTGCACCTGAGCGCTGTTTAATGATGACTCATGGGAAAACAAACTGTGGATCCAATGGGCTGAGGCCACAGCTGGCAAACCTTTGGCTGCTGCTGCCATGTTGTTTCAAGCTGCAGTGGTGTGCGAGGAGACACCAAAGGAGGGAGCGTTACATCTTCTCCTAAGATGCATTTTGATGTTGCGGGCATTAAATGTTGACAAAAAAAGGTTTAATCAATGCACCTGTACTGCTAACTGTCGTATTTCATGAAAACACTAAGTGAACGCTTATTTCCTTGGCCACTGCAGATATGATGGACAAACGGGTGGCTGGGAGACACAAGCAGAAAGACAGGCAGACACGCAGACTTATAGACAGAGTGGAAAACAGACAGACAAGCAGATAGAAAGTATTTTAGAACGGCCAGTTCAAAAACACACAAAACAATTAAGTGCAATTCGCTGGGTGAGTGGATGGATGGAGAGCTGATTGAGGAATGTGGAAATGATGGATCCACGCATGGATGTGAGGGAAGACAGATTAACACAGCAAATGAAAGACAAATGGAGTTTAATGGCAGGGTGCACTGGCACGTTGAAAGACAAACAAGGAACTATGATGCAGGTGCACCAAAACTGCAATCATCCCATCATTTTACATGAAATGATTGATGGCCAGAACATGCTGTCGATCAACTGATGATGTGTGACCTGATCAGACATTTCTACATGCAACTGTAGAAATCTC
Organism: Leptoclinus maculatus; assembly: GCA_032191485.1. NCBI lineage: Eukaryota > Metazoa > Chordata > Actinopteri > Perciformes > Stichaeidae > Leptoclinus > Leptoclinus maculatus. The sequence continues at coordinate 15,808,115 of JAVDOI010000008.1, forward strand.
TTGGGGGAAAGACCTTGTGCATTGTGGGTTGTCCACATGGTCAACAGTTAAAATGTCACCTGCCCAGCAGCTGTTGTGTGCTGAATGTGGAGGGAGTGTGTGTTTGCAGTAACCCCTGCTGCCTCGCGTATGTATGCGTGTGTTTGAACATATGCGCTTGTATAAAATATATCTATGTCACCGTGTGTACAAGCAGGTTTTCGGGCTTGTTCAGTCCAAGACAGAACATGTTTGGCCAAGACTAGAGGTCACGTCTGGTGCCAAACTAAACAAAAGAGGTGTATCTGCTTTCGCTGCAAGAAAAAAGACCTGGCAGCCCTCTGGTGTCCACTGGATTTAGTTAAAAAATGCTCTGTTTCTTGCAGGCTGTTTGTTGTTAGTTGCCTTTCAGAAATTAGGCTAATTAGCTCTTAGTTAATGGGATAGCTGAGTTTGAATATAAACATTTGTCTTTTTTACAATTTTACGCTTTACACTAGCTGACTGGCATATTCTCTCACCATCACCAGAACACCTACAGAATATAAAATGCTAGAATTTCAAGATTCCAGTTGCATCCATCATGTGTCACAGCTATGTTCCAACAAATAAAGTTTTCAATATTCTGTTTCAAAGACACCATGTTAGGAGAAATGTGCCTCTCATATAGCAAGTGCTCAAGCTGAAAGCTCTTGAACTTGATAGACAAGGCAGAGGATATTTTTTGTGGTGAACTGTGAGTTGTAGTAATGGGTAACAAGAGTTTAAGAGAAGCGGTACAAGCAAGAACTGGAGGGATAGAAGAAGATGTATTGAGGTCTATGAGGTCATTACTGATGGTTGGCGAAAATGAACATCTCTGTTTTCCTTCTCGCCCTCTCCCCCTTGTCCGTCTGTTCACCCCCACCTCCCATATCTGTCATCCTGGTGTTATTTATTGCCTCTGTCTTCAATCCCCAGGGTTTATTTACCTGCTTTGAATCCCCACTACCAAATGTGTGTGAGGCGGTGTATTAATGGGGTGTCGAAGGCAAAATGATAAGGTGGGGGAGTCAATGTACATGAGGCTCGAGATCCAGACAAAACGAATACCGAGGCCTTGTTAGGCTTGGGTGATATGATGAGATTATTGTCCAAGCCAATATTGGTTGGCCAAAATAACAGTCCTCACATGTCCATGATAACAAATACGATATTCAATTATGGAACGCCTTTTATATTCAGTCTCTCTGCTGCTAGACCGCTCCGTTAATACAGGTGCTGCGGCAGAGAAAACCGCAGTGAAAACGCCAACAAATCTGAAGTGAAGCAGAATATTTAGTTAGATAAAAGCATGTTTAGAATTTAAATTTAGGATTTTTGGACCAAGGACCAAGAGAAATACCGAAGAGGACACAGTGCCGCATTGTTCGCTGCTTTTGTGCTTGAGAGGGGGCCAGGAGAGAAAGTGGAAGTCGGTGGATTATTGCAATGTTTCTCTAAATTATCAATAAAAATAAGCTCATTCGGATGTCAACATCATGAATGAAGCTTCAAACTATTCGGTACAGCCCTGGTAACTTCAGCGGGAAAGATGTCCACTCTCATTAGCAAAAATAATGCGAAAGCGCCTATTTTACACACACACGCACGCACACACACACACACACACACACACACACACACAAGAATGCCCCCCATCTCACCCCCCGTCTCACCCCATCTGTGGCCCATGAAATAAAGGTGCTGATGAGCAGCTCCTATCAGCAGATGCCATCTTGACCTTGTCATCGGTGGCTTGCATGGTCACAGAGAAGGGGGCTGACGGCTTCGCCTTTCAAAGGCTCTTTGCCAGCCGCTGCCTCCCCTCAAATTCCTTCTCTCTCCATCTCTTTATGCTACATTTATTACTTGCACTTAGATAATATCCTGTCTGATCGTCCTTTTTTTTCCTTTCAGGTCAAATTGCAGTGGCTCTGAAACCACGAGCCTCGGGAATAAGTAGAGGTGTTGAAAACCTGACATCACCATTGTGACCTCCATTTTCCCTTATTCACATTCATTTTCTCAGGAGCAGCACAGCTTTATTAGCTTGGCTACTTGTACTTGTGTTGTCAAAGTCATCCATATTACAGCTGATATCTTATACGTATAAGTCCATCTGGTTCTTGCACTTGTCTGTACAAGAATCTGCATACATGTTTGTCCGTTTTCTCTATCCAAACGATGTGTTTGTGTCTGTGTCTGGCACACTCCGTTTCATCTGGTCTGTGTGAGTGTTTGTGGGCAGTCGGTGTGTATGAGTCAAACTAAAAGTGTCAGTGTCAGCATCGCAGGAAGACGGGTTTACCACTGTGCCCGTCTGGTTCCTGGACTCCACAGGAAACAGACGTTTTCAGAAGACACCTGGTACCTGTTTCCTCTTCAAACGTTTGAAGAAAAACAAACACCTGAGTGGGAAGGCAGGGGATTTCTTTCTGCTGGCCTCTATGACGTCAAACAGGGCTTCTGGTCCTCATCGCCCTGCATGGCTGACACTTACAGAAAGAGGGAGGGTAATAGAGGCAAACAAAATTTAAATAGTGCTTCACAAAGATAGATTGTGCTGAACAGCTTGGAATCGGGAATGGTTGCACACAAAGGATGTAGAAAGATAAGACATTAGTGATTGTGATGTGGGATGTCTAGTATATGTACTTTCCATAAGCTTCAGGTCTGTTCTCAGCTTTACACACTCAGCCTCTTGAGAATATCCACTAAACTGCTGCAGTTGACTTGAAAAGACTCAACAGCATAATTTCCTCCCCAGTGGCAATGTCACAAAGACATTATAATGCATCAAGTGTTAACTTACAACAGAGTTAATCTTGTCACTGTAAATGTTATCCTGGAGCAGCAGAGGAAGAGAAAGGGACAGTAGGCCACCCATCTCACAAGGACATGTTTGAAAAACTTGACTCCAAAGGACTCACTAAACGTTCAAGATATGGAAGGACCTAATATGCTTTTTGGTATGCGTGCGTGTGATGAATTGAGTGTTTTACAGTAATTAAGTGTTGTGCTACTGTACTTAGACTGTCTGAGGACCAGTTTAGACACTAAATGAAGGATATGTTACACAGGTTTCCAGGATTATGATTTAAAATTCCATGCAACTCTGTAAACGGACACCTTTCTGTTCATGTTTCCACAGTTAACATGCCAAGGACATTTAAAAGGTTAAATGAAGAGCAGCCGTGTCTTCTTGGCCAAGGCAAGGCAAGGCAAGTTTATTTGTATAGCACATTTCAACAACAAGGTAATTCAAAGTGCTTCACATAAAACCATTAAAAGCATCAAAACATGAGGCAAAAGAAAAGGAGATTTAAAAACAATTAAGAACATTCATTGAAACATTAAAAACAGTCATTAAAACACTAAAAAGCAGTGTAAGTAATAAAATACAGTAGTAGTAAAATGCAGAAATGCAGGGAATTGATTAATATCCTTGAATCTGGTTCAATTAAAGGCAGCAGCAAACAGAAAAGTCTTCAATCTTGATTTAAAGGAGCCAAGATAAAAAAAAAGGCAGGTCCTCAATTCCAGCCCTGATTCCTCAAAATAGAGAAGAATGAGCCGATCGTTGCACGGCTGTCGGCCGCTGTGCCTGCGAATCTGTAGGCATGACGGCCACACACACTTCCCCCAGTTTGCCACGCACACACATACACTCGAGCAAGAAAATGCTATCACTCAAGCGTCTGTAAAACTGCCATGCACCTTCATGAGGAAAGACACTTCCTACCATTCGCTGCAGAACAAATTTTATAGACAGTGGTTTAGTACTCTACCTCATAGACACACACACGTGTATATAAATAGAAGGTTTGATTTCATTATATGGCATGTTCATGCATGACAACATGAAAGAGGAGCTGCATTCCCTCCAAAGGCTCCAAACTGTGAGGGACAAATGAGTTAGCTTGGTGGTCACAACCACAGAGCCACTACTTCCTCTCATCGCCTTGCCTTCATTCACATTGAGCATGCCTCACCACACAGGAGAATGACTACTCTGCTCAGAAATTATTAAATTAAATTAATCTTACTTACCTATATAGACTACAGATGTAGCTTTTTTTTCAAATCCTACTTCCTAAATGCTGCGCTGGCCCAAGAAGAATAAAAAGAGAACTCAAACCTAAAAAGAATAATAATACAGACATGCACATATATTTGTACACTGGAAACTGTCTGAGCCAGGAATTGTTGGTACAAGCCCTCCCTAACCATGAGGAAATCACACACACACACACACACACACACACATCCACTTCTCCTTCATAACTCATCCTGATTACTTAAAAATTGTTCCAAACTGTAAGCCCATGTGCAACATGTACTTCATTCTACAACACACGCATACACACATACCAGTAAAGGTTCACCGGCGGATCAAGATAAATCCCAGTCTATACTCCAGGAAATGTATGTTTTCTAGCGTAGTCTTGAATCTTCAGTTTCTTTCTTATTCCACACAAAAGCAGTCTGCAGGTGAAATGTCTTACAGAGCCCATTTTGTGGTAATACTGATCAATTAGAAAATTTAACATCTATTCAATCCATTGCATTGCTATAATTATAGTATAGATCTTGTGAAACCAGCATTTGTCTAATGAATCTTTGATTGTATTCACAAAAAGAAAAAAAAAAAAAAGGTATTCATTAGTTTAAAGTAGAAACCCTCATATCATTAGTTTGACTTTTGGTGATGGGAGGTTGTTGCTGTAGGCAGCGCTCATTGTGTCTTGATCTGGAATGGCTATCACTGTTCTTAACTCTCTGTTCTTTTTCTATTCAGTTATTCCAAACAAACAACTGTCGGTGCTGCTGACGCAAGTCCCTGTACGTAAGAAGATTTTCCAGCTAACACTATCTGTTTATGAGGGTGAAACCTTGCAGGTTGAGTCATTGCTGTGTTATATCAATATGTACAACATAGTTTTTTGATAGTCCATCTCGGAGTTGTGGTACCACAGCTGCAGTAGTGCAACGAGCCAGCGGAAAACTACATTCTCACAATAGCCTCATCTGTAGATGTTCCCAGGCTACAAAGAGCCTCACAGGCTAATCAGAGGTGTAACAGATATAAAAGTACACTTCCTGCTGGTTTGTTGCTGCTGTGGGTGATACCTGTGGGGGTTGTGTGTGGGGTAATGTCTGCACGTGGATGCCCACATTTCATAGGAAAGAGAGCCAAGGCGTGTGTGTTTATGCATCTCCTCTTTGACTACAGTGGAGTCATGTTTAAGTGTGTAGTAGCACATACAGTAGGTCTGTCTGACTGCGTTTAAGTGTGTGCGCCTGTTTGGGATGGCCTGGGGAAGTTGACTGGGCTAGTAAACTGAGAGTAGTAATTATATAGAGTTAAAGCTGCTGGTTCTGCTCTGCCACCGCCTGACAAAGCATAGCCCACCCCTGGAGACTAGCATGTTAGCACAATATTAGTGTTAATGTGATTTTATGGAGACAGGGGCGTTAGTGTGTATGTGTGTGTGTGTGTGTGTGTGTGTGTGTGTGTGTGTGTGTGTGTGTGTGTGTGTGTGTGTGTGTGTGTGGTACGTGAGGAGGAGAGGGAGAAAAGACCTGATTCAGACTAGTGTGGTTGTTTTTCACTTACCTGCTGTGATTCCATTTTGTTAGCAGATTTTTTAAAAGTTAACCCCCTATTCATAATACAACGAGGTATAGAATTATGTGAAATCAAGCTTTAGTCCCCGTTTATTTTTACAGACAAAATAACACAAGTGTTTTCTTTGTGCCTTCACTTGAATAAAATGTGATTGACAGGGGGGGGTTCTTATGTAATCAGAGTAACGGTCAGGAGTTTTATGTCTCTGTGACTTGTCTCAGCTCTCATAGAGTCGTCACTCATATGATTAAATGAGAATAACCTCTTTCAAACTTGTTTGCTTCATTGTTTTAGTTTGATGAACTAAGAGTTTATGTTCTTGTTCAGACAGACACATCAGGCCCTATTTTTGATGCTTGAAGCAATCTATGTGTTGTTTTACAGATGTATGGCCCACATAAGATCTGATCATTTGAAAATGCTCTTTTCTTTAAAGCACACTTTATTGTATTGTATAAAATAAATGCCCCATGACACATCGTCAGGTTGCCATGTGTCATTGCATAGGTGCATTTAGTCAAACTAGGAACTGCTCCAACATGTAAATCTCAGTTCTCATGAACCCGTCTAAATTGAATGCAGGCGGAATCAGTCATACTCTAATTCTACAATTTCTAAATAAACACAAAGACATACAGCCATGTCAGCGGCTCTGTGAGGCCGTACTCGGGCACGGCGATGCTTTGAGTTAAATGCTAACAGCAGCATGCTAACATGCGCATGAAAAGTCAGGGGATCAAGTGATTACAATTCATCCTGAGGGAGACATGAATTTCCCCAAAAAACGTCATGGCAATCCATTCAATAGTTGTCAGGAAATTTCACTTAAAGCCCAAAACGTCAACCTCATGGTGGAGCAAAAGTAAGGGAATCAGTCATTAGGATTCATCCTTTGAGGACCATGAATGTATTTAAAACATTCCATGGTAATCCATCTTATAGCTGTTGAGATATTTCAGTCTGACGGACCAAACGACAGACATTCCCACACCTAGAGTCATGCCGCCAGCGTGACTAAAAACTACACAATGTAAGGACTTGAGTACAAAAACATGACCGAAATGCAAGAACAATATCAACAGACCCAAGAATTGTAAAAAAGGATAATGTGAGACTGTGGTTTGTGTGTGTGTGACCTGCTGTGTAATTAGCCCAGTGATCACTAGAGGTGACGAGGAGAGCAGGCCCTGGAATCCCCTCCCTTATGACAGCGAAGAAATCCCCCCCCCCCCAAAAAAAAGCTCACACACACAAACACATTCACCCTCGGCCTCTCCACCTCGACGAGCCCCTGCCGCCCAGTCTTCATTACCCTCCTGCCCCCCTGTGGGCCAAAAGGAGGTGGGGGCAGACAGAGCCCAATCTCCCCTTATATCCGGAGCCGTGGGGATGCACTGGAATTTACACCCCTGGCCCTGAGAACGGACGGGATCCACACTCCTCCACTCTTCCATTGTTGAGGAGGAGGAGAAATGTAACTGATTTCCCTTGTCTCAGAGGGGGCTTTTGTGAACAGGCCTCTGAGGGGTTCTGAATGCTGGAGGGATGGAGCTCAGCAATGGGAAAATCTTATTTAATTGCACATTTCTCCTCTTTTTTTTCCTCATCTTTCAAAAAAACCTTCTCCTAAAAGGTTTCCCCCTTTATAGCTTTTTATTGTGTCTTAACTGAATGTCTCCAGTCTTCCAAAAAAAACAGTCTACCACAAAAGTTCTAACTGCTAATTATCCTTCACTTAACAGGCCACATTACACCCATAATTATCTGAACTGGTAAAGTGAAAATTAGATTAGCGACATCATTGGCTGTCTTTGAACTACAGCGTACAGGGGGAGTCTATTGTAAATTGTAAATTTACATTGTTCTGAATTCAAACTCACATTGTGTGTCTGTGTACACTGCCAGAAAGGCCCGTAAAAAAGCACTTCCCCTGTAATTGAGGACGGTTTCATCCCCTCCCCTTCTGTTAAAAACAAACTGAGCAGTTAGACAGAATGAGGGAGGGAGAGAACGAGAGCGATTTCCTACCACCTGAGGTCTGTGTGTGTGTGTGTGTGTGTGTGTGTGTGTGTGTGTGTGTGTGTGTGTGTGTGTGTGTGTGTGTGTGTGTGTGTGTGTGTGTGTGTGTGTGTGTGTGTGTGTATGTGTGCGTGCTGGCCTGCTAACCATGAGTAAACACAGTAAACGGTTTTGACTGTAAAAGCTTAAGTTCGCCTGCCCTTTCTCACGAGGAGGGAGCAACCGAGCCCTGCGCTCCGGACCGGCCAGCCAAGACAGACTCAGACTCAGACAAGCTCTATGAAATTACAATTCAGCGACGGACGGATCGGCATTGTCACCAATGCTGACTGTGCTTTGTTCAAGTTGACGTCATTTTCAGCTATCCTGGGTGGGCTTGTCTCATCTTCGCTCGATCACACCTTTAAAATCACTCAATGCCCACAACCTGCGTGCTTTCGGAGTCTCACTGTAGAGTGCTCTTCACATAGAATACAGTAGACCTATATTTCTGACTGAATTTCTGGAAACGCAGAGCCTTCACGCTGTTGACACCGGTGTTTAATTCTGCTTAGGTGAGAGTCGCCCATTCAAGTCTATTTAATGCTTTGTGAAGCCGACTCACTGTGCAATGTTTACACCAACACACTGAAACACGGGGCCCCATTGTGCCTGGTCCCCGCCCTAGAGCTTGCGAACTGAGTTATACCACCGGCTGGGCCAGAGTGCCCCATTAGCTTAATGGCCGTCTAGGATTTCACAGGGGATGCATTGCTGTTATGGCTGAGAGCTTTGCGTTTCCCTTTTTATGGCTCCTTCGGATTCACAACACCCAGAAATAGGGGTTAAGGAAGAGAGGAGGAGAAGGAAGAGGTGGAGGAAACAAAACAAAACAAACACAGACACAAAAAAAACACAAATTTATACTGGCTGGGGCTGGGCTCAAACAGACAGGTCAGGGAGGGAGAGATGGTGCAAGGAAGAGCAACGGAGGAAGAGGCAGGAAGCGAAGAAGGGAAGCAGAGAGAGCGAAGGAAAAGATTTTACAACCCTGAAACAATAAAACAAAGGAAGTACTGTACAGTGTGGTGATAAAAAACATAGAAGCTGCTGTTTTATGTTTTGGCAAAACGTCCTGAGTCTCAGAGTTTGTCTTTAAGCGTCTCTCTTGGGAATTGACTGACTTAACAACTCCTGACCTGCCTCTCTTTCCCATAGCTTTGACCTTTGACTTCAGGGACTTTCCCAGCTGGTCAAAAAGCAATAGGAACAAAGGGTCAAGTTCCACTTCAGCCAAGTGGCGCATGTAACATTCAGCATGTCATCCGTTTGACTTCCAGTCTTCTTTTTCCATACATCGGAGAAGATATATAGAAAAATGACAATGTCTTCATTGACTAACTCTTGAAAAATGTGGGGGTTTTAACAGTTAACGTAACATAAACAAATCAATCCGTCATACTTCTATGTTCCTTCTTTTTCTGAAAAGATGTCAGTTATCCAGCCAAGAAAATCTGAATACATCAAATAGCCCGAACATGACGTGGACCACAATAAATGACCCATTCTCTCAACCTTTCTCAAAAGCCTTAAATTAAAACTGTGATTTGGATGGACTGGAATGTAGTATTGATAGCTGATACTTTCGTGGACAGACATTGATCCATAGCTAAAATATACACAAGCATTCCATGTTCATGAATACCACTCTGCACACACTGCTTTGTTAACTGCATGCAGGCATTTGGGTGTCACAGAGGAGATATGTTAAAGGCTTTGAACTTGTCAGATTATGATTGCCAATTACATCCCGACTGGTACATCTTATGATGTAATTTGATGCTGTTGCCAAGCACAATGGCCATCTACATTGAGTGTTTTCAGTCAAATGTTAGGCTTCACCTAAGGACCCACAGTATCATACCTGCTTGGCATATATTTGGCACATGGCCAAAGCTATTGAGACTAACATCCAATGACATATCTTGTCCTGCTATACAAAGTAACTTGATACTATTATAGGGCTCTGTGGATTGTGAACTCTGAAACTGGCCATCTGGTAGGCATTAAGCCAAAATGATTGCGATGAATTGACTTTTATTTGAAAGTGAGCAAGTCCATGAGTAGGATGATACTACAGCAGCACCAATGACCTAAAAATCAGGTGTTGGTAGTTTTTGTTATCCTTTCAGGATGGTTGTTGAACTAGGATTCACTCAGTGGTTCGTGAATAATGGCTTAAAAGAAAGAAATGGTAAGACATTTTGTCAAATATACTTTTTACCTCCCGTCCTAGAGTTAGATGAAAACACTGAGACAGTACCACTCTCATGTCTGTTCGTTAAGTATGAAGCTACAGCCAGGAGGCCATTGGTTTAGCTCAGCATGAAGACTGGAAGCGGGGGAAACAACAAGCTTGGTTCTGTCCAAAAGTAACAAAATCTGCCTACCAGCACCTCTAAAGCTCATTAATTAACATGTGTCCTCTTTTGTTTAATACTTACGCAAACAGAAATTCTAAAAAGTCAAGTTGTGGTATTACCGGGGTAATGTGCTGTAATAACTTCCTGGCAGCTTCCAATGTTAAGTCAAACTTAATTGATATAGCCTTTTTGTCTGTAAATCAATTTGTTATACATTTTTCATACTTTGGAATCGTTAGGTATTTGCTTACATGGATGGAGAACTTAATTTGATACAGGCAATCAAATTTAGATTTGAAGATGTTTTATAACTGTTTGAACAGGCTGAGTAGTACTCTTCATGACGAGTAAACTGAACTTTATATACGTATAATTTAGAAAAAAAAATGTCTGTCCTCACAGAGACACAAAAATGTAGTGGAATACATTTTTCCATATCAATCATTTTATTTTGGTTTTTCTACCTCTTAGGACTCAGTCACCTCAGGAAATAAGCTCAAGGTTCAGACATTTGCTAAAAATTAAGAAGGATGTATTGTGACCAACTTATGACTTTATAAAGCATGAATGATCACAATGGACATCTGCTGGTGGGAATCATTAAAGATAAATATTAAAGATAGAGTGAGATGATACTGTATTCAAAGAGGACGTGTCATTTTTCTTCATGTTTAGATCCGTGGGCCTGGAGCGTTTTCACTATTGTGACCAACTTGCTTTGATATATCTAGCGTGGAGCACAATGTGGTTATTGAACTTAAAGTGAGCATCTGCTTGTCATTGAGAACATGTGACTGTGATTTATGACTAGGATTCAACACCATGACATGAATGGGATGGGATAAGAGATGACATCAGGGAATCATAAACTGAATGAAAAAACTGATTGTTTTCTTCACATTTACCTTTTTGAGCCAAGGTCAAATTCTGTATCATTCGTATGAAGTAAATCTTATGATACAAGTTAACATGGTGATAAATGTTCATAGCTAGATGAGATCATAATTGCGTAGGGAATGTCATTAAAGGTATAGGGATGTTACTAAAGGGAGATGTGTCAGTTGTATTTTGTCAATTGTACCTACTGATTCACATGGACTGCAGAGTCTTAGGCTGTGAGCCATCAGTTGATGTTATTATACCACAGCCATGATTCAATAGGCCTTGATCTGATCTGTATCTCTGACAGAGTTGACATTTTGTGAGAGGAACAACAGTGAACAGGAAGTAACAGACCCATTTTTCTGGTGACCCAAATGAACAAACTTAAGAGAATATCAGGAATAGTAGCCATAAAAAAACATGTCTTCTCTTCTGTGGAAAAATGTGTTTTGTTTGTTTTGCTATGAATGGTTGACATGATATTGTAATCAAATTTGTAATGATTTAATTATGTGATCTCAATGACTCAATGACTTTAAAAAAAATGTAATCCTCTCATTTTAATACATACTTCAGTAATGGCAAAGTAAATAAGCACCAACAATCTTCAAACACATTTTTTAAGACTTTACTTAAAACTTATGCACGACATCAACAACAATGGCTACACGTCTTCCGTTCCTCTAGAACTCAGAGCGTTACACACATGCGCACCAGTTAACTCAGTACTTAACAAACTCCCCTTTCTCTTTAAAGAAAAACATAGTCACAAAAAACAAACATTTGATTTTTAGAACCTTAAACATATAAACACAGGTTTAAACTTGCAACTTTAATGAGTAGAGTTTGAGGGTAGTAAGGCTTTTGTTGATTAGCTTGTTTAGCCTTTAAGTTGCCATACACCTTTGCTGAGAGCCCTCATCAGAACAAGTGCAGATGTCCCCTTCTTAGTCAAGCAGTCAGCGAGCTGTTCCCTGGAGGCTGACCACATGATCTGCTGGATGGTCCCAGAGTGGACGAGCTCCTTGACGCTGCTGATTTCGAGGCGGAGTCTCTTTTCAGTGACTGTTTTGGTGGACTTGACAGCATCAAGAAGAGAGTGATTGTCCGTTACACACACAATGGGCAAATTGCTCCGTGTGCAATCACCTGTGGTAAGTTCTGAGTACAGTGTAGCCAAAAAGACAGCACTGCCAATGCCATCTGCAAGTGCCAAAGTCTCTCCTGCTAACGTGCTTCGGACAACTCACCTGATCCTCTTTGACTGCCAGCATATGGGTGAAAATCTTCCATTCTCTCCCATAAGCATGACCAGGTGTCCGCCTTGAGTGCCTTCGTCTGGAAGGTTTCCTATCGAGGTTTCCTATCACTGAACACCACTAGTTTCAGCGAGCTGTCTTTTCCCAAGTGCTGAAACCTCAAGGTCACCTCTTCTGATTTCAGTTTCCTGACAAGTTTGTTTGCACAGTGTAGAGTCTGAACAGTAGCATGCTTTGTACTTGATGCTAGGATGGATATGTCACACATTATGTCGGGTCTACTCTGCCTTGCTACCCACAATATTTGGCCAATCTTCGACTTTAACATGTCAGTTTCAGTGTCTGTTAGAGGAGCCTCTCGCTGTGTGGCTCTGTTGGGGTCCACAGGAATGGGTTGTAGATTCTTTATGTAGATACTTTGTTGCACTTGTATCTCATCCTCTAAAGAGTGAACCTCCATTCCAATGTAGCTGAAGCTGTTGTGCTCTTCACGGCCAACTTCAAAAGCAACTTTCAAGTGAGGGATGACTGTTGTGGAAAATGTTTCTGAACCACCCCAGATGAAATCATCCACGTGACAAGCAAGGAGTCCCATTACATTGTAGGAGTCATCCAGCCAGTAGAACACTGCTGGATCAACTTTTGACACAGTAGCTCCCAACTGCTGCATAGTGTCTTTCACTCTGTTGTACCAATACAGAGAAGCATCTGCTAGGCCATAAACACACTTTTTTAACTTCAATAGAATTTGCTCTGAGCTTCTTGGGGAGGACGGATATAGACATTTTGGGTTAATGCTTTGCCTTGTAAAAAGGCTGCTTTAATGTCCATAGAGTTTAGCTGCCATTTCTTTTGGCATATCACTGCCATAATCATTTTTAGAGACTCCGAGGCACATGTAGGTGGGTCTTTTGGGAGCTCCTGAGTGTTCATTTCTTCAAAGCCTCTTGCAACTAATCTAGCTTTAGGTACAACACCATCAAGTGTCTCCTTGAGTGTGCACACCCACCTCGTAGAGATGCATTTCTGGCCTTCATCTTTCACCTCTTCAAACACATCATTCTTTTTCCAGTTGCTGAGTTCACTGTGTTTGGCAGACATGAAGGCATCATCATTCACAATAAGTATGTCTTCGTCAGGATGGCTAGCACATAACTCGACATGCTCAGATGGGACCACTTGAAGATTGTGTACTTGTCCTAAGTCAACAGAAGCAGTAGTGCCAGAAATTTCCTCAGGCTCAATGTACTCCAAATTATACCAGTATTTGTATGTTCCAGTGGCTTTTCCTGCCCTGAGGATTTTTCCAGTGTGTGCTTGGCCACTCCCACTATCTGTGTATGTAACTACCTGTCCAGTTTTCAGACTAAGGCCTTCACAAGTTGTGGTTGAGTTGTTCTGTGATGCGTCAGATTGACCATGGCTATCTCCTTCTGGCTGTCTTGGTGTGTGAGGGGGTTCACTGTTATCCTCACCATTTGTAGGCATTTGTTGTATGATGTTCAGTCCCTTCCAGCTGAATGTCCCTTTCTCCCAGCACTGCTCGTGGGCTCTCTACTTTTCGAAGCCTGGAGTGATGTACGCGAACGTAAGTGCCTCCATGCCTCACAAATATCACTGCACCATCTTGGCCGATGACCACACCTGGACCTTTCCATTCTGTACAATCCACCCGTTTGTAGTAGACTTTGTCCCCTGTTTCGTATCGGTCATCAATGGGCCGCAGTTGTTTACGAAGGGCTCTTTGGATCCTTTCAGAGGACTCAGCTTCTGTAAATGCCATCAGGGCCCAGTCTAGGGCCATCCTCCAGTCACATCCATTGTCCCTCTTCACTTTCATCAGGATTTCAGTGAGGGTTTGATTATGCCTTTCCAAAAGCCCATTGCTCCATGGGCTGTAAGCTGCAGTTGTTTTCACTTCAATATTGAAGCTTTCAGCCATGTCCCTCATATCTTCGTTGTTGAATTCACCCCCATTGTCACTGAACAGTCTGCGTGGAGGACCATGAACACTTATCCAGCAATGTATAAAGTGCTTCACAATCATCCTCATTCTGGAGCTCATGTTCATCTGGGTTACTCTCATCTCTGATGTTCACACAGTAATGTCCTGAAGATGTTAGTTCAAGTTTCACTGGCTGTTTAAACATTGTGGCTTTGTCATTTTCAATGTCTAAAACAGCACCTGCTCTTTTCAGTGAAGTTTTGCTTAAAAGCAATGGGATATCTACTGGGACCACTTCTGTTTCAATTTGACATCTAGTCTGTGCTATCATTGCTGGGATTTTCACTTTCTTTGTAGAACTCTCCCATCACCAAACTTGAATGCTCTTACACTCTTTGTGTCCTCCATTTTCAATAACTCACGTTGTGTTAGTCCACTCATGTAATGATCAAGCGATTTTTCTCCACACACAGTTCTAGTGCAAGCTGTGTCAATGACAGTTGATCCTAGAGACTCCACTATGAATATTTCTGTGTCAGACAACGATTCTTTTGACAATAAAGTAATGTTGCATTCTTCAACATCTGTCACTTTTTCATCCTCTGTTAATTTTGCATGTTCATTTTTGTGAGGACAATCCTTTGCCCAGTGATATGTGCTTTGGCAAACTGCACATCTTGATCTTTTCCCATATCTGTCGAGTGGATTCGTCCCTTGAACAGCCGTATGGATCTGTGGGCTTGACCTGACATTACTTTCACACTTGCGTGGGATCTTATTCAAATACTGCAGCAAGATGTAAGCGCACATTGACGGATAAAAGGCATTGAATTTTTGCAATACATTTTTGTTTTCATGTTTAAAAACTTAATTCAACATAGTATAAATTGGAGTGTTTTTTATATTATTGTAGACATCAGATCAGAGCACTGATGCGGTATACCGATTTAAGAGACTGGTATTATTTGATGGCATTTTGTATACAAATGCTGTATATAAAACATAATCATCCCTCTTTGGAAAAATATTGTATGGTTGCATACCTCATTTTCACTCGTCTCTCCCTGCTTCCAGTTGAAACATTTTGAAAATGGAAGAGTTTTGTGCAACATTCATGCATACTGTTAGATAGCTGTTTGATGGGGAACAGTGACAGTCGGCCCATCATAATGTTGTGCCAATTAATGTGGGTCAGGTCAACACTTTAGCCTCTTTACCACTGAAGGGACGGATGGAGGTCCATCCACTTGATACCACTCTGTAGGCTGTCTAGATTAAAGAACCTTGATTGCCGGGGGAAAAAAGGATCACTGGGATAGAAGAAAGCCATAAATGGCTCCACTCACATACCTTACCCAAGCTGCCTTCAGTGTTGAGTTCCACCACAAAGCAGAACTGTGTACTAGTAATAGAGCCAGCGGTTTGCCATTTGATAGAGGACTTGAGTGTGAGAGCCATGATACACAATAACATTTGGACATATTTTACCAAGATGGGGTCTAGCTGAACTGGTCTAACCCAAACTGGGATTAAGCATGTCAAAATAACAGATGTAGTGAACTTTAGAATAAATTGTGCCATAAAATTGGGGAATGCTCATTCTGCTTTGCTGGATGCTCTTCTTATCTTTTCCAAAAAGACTGAATCATTTCTCAAAATACGATTAAGCCATTAACGGGGAAATGTTTTAAATGCCCCAAGCCTTGAATAACAAAGAATACATTATTGTGAAAGTGAAAGCAGTATTGGGGCTATTTACAATGATATGGGACAAATTAACAGGGAATATATTAATCACAGTTAATGCAAATTTGGCCACCTGTATTATCCGTGTGGCATGACCTTCAGAAAAACATGAGCTCAGTGTCACAAATAACTATTTATCTTCTACCGGCTGTAAGTGGCAGAGCAGCCAGGGCAGCTCTATCAGACTGGCACTCTTGACCTTGCATGACTCTGCTCGAGTACCAGTTCCTCTGGCCAATAGCCAGGACAGCTTAGACCACTTTAACCAGTCTGATACAACAGAGCAGTAATATGAGATATCAACAAGGTGAAGCTTGCAGGGTTGCAACAAGAATAGGTATCCATCATTAACGTTAAATATTTGAAAAAGTTTATTTTTGTTCTGAATAGATAAGGAAATTCTAACTAAAAGATGAGTGAATGTAGGAAAGTGGAGATGAAAGGCATGAATATCCTTCAGTTATCATAACCATGCCATAGCGCTTGTGCCCTTACTTTGGTTCTCACTGCTTATTAAAACTAATCCTAGTTTGCTCATTTACCATCTCTGCATTTTTTCCTTCTCACTCCTTTTCTATTTCTTTGTTTCACTCCTTCTGTCTTCCCTGCCTTCTGCCTATCAAACACTTTTTTCATTCACGTATTTCTGTCTGTACGTTTTTCTGTTTTCCTCTCGCCGCCTCCTTCTCCCCTCTCTCTCGGACACCTCACCATCAGAGAGCTGCGCTAATCTTTTTGACCTGCCACATCCTCCACAGACTCTTCCGCCAGCTTAAGTAGGGGCTCTACTACAGTATGTGCAGTGTATCTGTTGGGGAGTCTGTGGCGGGTATAGCGTTTGTTGATGTTGGGATGTGTCTTTCTGTAGTTGTGAGGCCTGTTTGTACGCCTCTCAGGGTCACTGAGCTCATGGTTGTGTAAGCAACATCAGAAAAGAGCAGACAGTTTTCTCTTTGAAAAGCATACAGGGCAATCAGAGGAATCAGTTCTAATTACAGTCATATTAGCATCCACTCAAATTAAAAATGGTGACTTTAAATTAAGAATCTCCTATTTACCAAATGTTTAATTTGTAATTAAGAAAATCAATGTGCATGCAAAAGCCTGTTTTATTTGCTGAAATAACTTTTATACATATATTTTTCTTTTTTTCTCTCTGAAATTCTTATATTCATGTTGCTTTATTATAATTATTACATTTTCTTGTACACTAGTTTTCATTATTCATTGCACGGGGTATTTTACAACATATATTGTTAAGCCCTTGAATAAACTTCTGAATTCTTTGATTCAGAAGAAGTAATTCCCAAATAGAAAGCCAGATTTTAGGAAAACAAGAAAAAAAGGCCCAAAAGGAAAAAAAACTGCATTATGGGAAATAAGTCAGAAGGAGAGAAAACCATTTCAGTTAACTATAAACTGTGTGTGTGTGTGTGTGTGTGTGTGTGTGTGTGTGTGTGTGTGTGTGTGTGTGTGTGTGTGTGTGTGTGTGTGTGTGTGTGTGTGTGTCTCTCTCTCTAAAGGGCCAGTCCGACATTGTGATTTATGGGCTGAGAGCAAATTCTATCTCTTACTGACTTTTACACTTTGTCACCAGTGATAAACGAGCAGGTCACACACTTTCACCCCTAAATAAGCTAAATCTGCCTCACAAAAACACACAACGTCGCTCTTTCACATTAGCATACAGTACATATACGCGTGTACACAAAACGCAGTCCCACGTTCGTACGTTCGTCAACTGTCGACGTACAAACAAATGCCCCAAAAAATCTAGGCACAAGCACTCTCCTTAACCCATAAACACACGTTCACGCACACTTCTCACTCATTACCCAGAACTCTCTCACCCCCCGAGCCGCCGTCCACTGACAGGCGCTCGCCCCGACTTCTCTCTGACACGTCCCCCAGGGTCAAAGGCCACCTCAGTAGTGTGAAGAGCAGGGGGTGTTAAGGGTCCTGTGGCGTGACTGGGGGGATCAGACCGGGGAGGTAAGTCATATTCCTTTTGGTTCATTGTGGAGCAAAGGGCCAGGGGGACTGAAAGGGGGCACATTGTTGAAATATACTTGTGATAATGATGTTATTTGGGTACTCGCAAGGCCTGCTCGGCAGCTGTTGACAGTAATGATGTAGTGTGTGAGCGTGTGTGTGTGTGTGTGTGTAATTAATGATTCTCACAGCTCTCCTACATACCAGCTGCTGACTGAGGCAGGAAGTGGATGATTGATGGGAATTATTGATACCTTTCTCCCTTAAACACACACATACATGTACCAGCACCATACTGCACAGGGTGGCTGAATCCTTGATAGGGTTTTTAGTTTGTTGCCTTTTCTCCACCTATTCACCAATGCACTCATCAGTCATTGGTGAAGGAATGTCAATACTCCACTGTGTTTAAAGTTACCATCTCCCATATGTTCTTTTTTGCGATAAAAGCCACAGAAATGGCAGCTAGAGATTAGTGGAAGGCAGTTGGCACCAGTGAGTACATGATTGGCGATTGAAAACCAGTTTTATTGAATTTGGTCTGAATGGCAAGCATGACATATTTCACTAAATAAGGTTTAAAAAGTATTAGCAGTGCTGGAAGTGGGTAGGTATCACCGGTATCAAATTGGTAAGCATGGGCATCCATTTAGAGATAGGCAAACTGGTGTGAGTTTTCAAGAGTTAAATGCAGTGAATATGGGCCGAGTTTTGCACTCAGTCAAGACGTGTGGTGATATCATCGACGATCGTTGGTGGTCTGTTTGTGGGCAGTTATCGTGGACGCAGAGCCAGACACAATATTTTTTGAGCTGCTTGAGTTGGATGGGACCAAAGCAAATTATATCACTGAGACATCACTGGCACGTCTTCACAAATATGGCTTTGATGACCACTTTTCGATGAGTGTTTTGTGGCCTTCGCATGTGATGGAGCATCAGTCATGCGGGAGTTGCTACACAGCTTTGTGCTAGATTCCCAGACCTGCATGTATGGAACTGTTCGAATAATTGTCTAGAATTCGCAGTTTGGGACGTTGCCAAGTAGGTCAGTGGACTTAATCATTTTAAGACTTTCTTTGATAAGCGCTTTAAATCTTGCCTCACACAAAAGCCAGATTAAATTGGTTGAGTGTGCACAGAGTATCGGGGAGCGTCTTCTGGTCTTTGGACGTGTTTTGTCAATCCCCTGGGTTGCTTCAAGTGAGAGAACTGGGAAAGCTGTTTGGGAAAGCTACAGAGTTTTTCAGATGCACTTTTCTAGCGCTGCCAATGATGTTACCAGGGGTTCAACAGAGACATGATGTTCTTACCTCTGTGCCCTTTGTTTTAAGTATGTATGATGCCTTAACCTTTTGGGCCCTAGCCGCTTTTTGGGCTGACAGAACTCAGTGATCTGTTAAGGATGCTCCAAAAGAGAGACACAACGCCGCCTGAGGCAGACAAGCCGCTGGCTCAACAGATTTGGCTCTTTCAGTCCATGGTCTCAACTTCAGGCCCCTACACAAAAACTGTTCTTCAAGCTCCAACAGAGGATTCTTTCAAGACTGTAGCCCTGCATGATAATTAAAAGATCAAAAAAATCAATGCAGGATCAATGGTTCTTTTGCAGCATGGCCGAAAATATGAAATGCAGAATGACTCCTACAACTTCCTCTCACGTCAGGACACAAGACACCATTAGAGCAGTTCAGTCCAAAAGGTTATACAAGGTCATGGCTGGCGAAGGGAAGAAGATCTGCAGATGAAACGGCATGCAAAGCCCCTCATCATTCAAGCACAGCTGACCCCAAGGCCTGCTGGAGCTCTTTTTAAGTAGGCTAGTTCATGAAGAATACATGTTTTAGAGTAAGACTTAATATTTCTGTCTTTGGTAATGAATATTTGTCAACTTTACTGATGTGTTTCAAAAGTACAATAGGTGACAAGTGATGCTGAATTAATTTACCATTTAATGAGATAACCTCACTGAATTCATCCCCACATTCATAGCTTTCTTATTTTTCTTTTAGCCGCATGGCAAGGAGAGGAGAGATACTGATGAAACAGCAGTCAAAGAACCTGACAATCCAGTTTAACCCCGGAACATACTGGTGCCATTTCTGTAAGTATGTGAACAACTTATTAGTTATGAATAACCGAGTTGTTTGTCGTCCCAAAATTGTTGAGTGCTTGCTGAATGTATGCTACCATCAAATATTCAACTAGATACTAGACTTTTTTTTCACTTCAAGAATTGATTATTAGCACCAAAATATAGGATACCATTCATTATTCATTTAACATTACACATTTAGCAAGAACGCCTACGCTTATCACTTCAGGCATTAGAATGCTTTTACCAACGTGCTTGTCAGATGGTCAAACTGCGTTTGAAACCCCGTCCCCACGTGGCCTTTCAACATCAGAATTTGCGTCTTTTGTAACCTAAACTGACAGTCCGACAAATATGCCCACTTCAAGCAGCAACTGGCCAGGTGTGCAGATGTACAAAAAAAAAACTAGTAGGGTTTGAATTTATTTCTCAAGGTCTCGTTCAGGCATGGTCAGACAACATATCCTACAATCTAGTTTATTTTGAGGATACTGACAACTCTATAATATCCCAAAGTTTTAATTCCACTTAAGCCCCAAGACTTGATTAATTTATCTATGGTACATAGGGTTATTTATATAACATGACCTGCCAGTGATTTCCATCCCATACGGAGTGTGTATGGGGTTCATTTTCAGTCCCCATGTGGTATCTCCATAACCGCCAATATGCCCCAATATGTAATTACTTTTTTGAAGAAGCGCACATCAGCTATGGTGTTGCCCTATGAGGTATTTACGGCCTCTACTCGCATAGACACAAGTCAGTGCACTGTCCACTTTGCTGCTGTGATCCTGTAAATGTCCCCACTGTGGGACTAATAAAGGATTATCTTATCTTATCTCAGTAACTGCTCCCCTTAGATGAAAAAGAAAATCAGTACAAATGCAAAGTAACCAGGGAGTACAGGATTTAATGTGAAACTGGCCACTGTTATCACTGCTCTCATATACACAATCAGATAATCAATTCCTCTTTGCAGGGCATTGCACACATGATGGTTGTCACTGTTGGGACTTCAAGTTTCGGACATTTGACTTTCTGCTCGTACTAAATGTGAAGCACAGGAATCTCTCTCCTCATGAATAAAGAATTCTTCTCTGTGCACTGACCTTGCAAATCTTTGCATCTTGATATCATTGCAATGTAAAAAACATGTGTCTACTACATTTTTGAGCCAAAACCTACATACACTTGCCAGACAGTGTGACTTCTTTATTTTTCCATTTGCGCCTATTTGCAATCAGGCCAGAGGATTGTAATATAGATCTTTATGTGTAAGAACTTTTAAGTATTTATCAAATTATCTTATGGCAGATACTCTGAAGGAATGCTTTTCATCACTCTGTCATCACAAATGTTAAGAAAATGCTGGCAACAGCTGTAGCCATCAATAATCTTGTGTTATAAATTATGAGTCAGGAGGGTGTCCATGTTGATTTCACTCCATTTTAACTCTAGCACTGTGGATGAATATTCATCAGTTGCGTAATAAAGTCCCTGCATCATGTGCTACACTTGTAGACATGACCTTGCACTAATTGTTCAATCCATTGCATTTTGATATAAGCTCAATTTGGTGATACATATGCTGAGGATAATAAGCATATTGGCAAGTTATATTTAGAGATTACATTCTAATGTTGACCTTTGACCTGATCTGGGTCTAGATTTACAAAACCATGCAGGATAACAATGATAAATGATCACAATTAAGACAAAGGATGGGAAGTACAGCAGAAGGATGGGGAGAGTGAGAGACATTAGATTTGATAGAGTAGGAGAAAAAGTAATAGAGACAAAGAGATACATTGCTATGCATTAGTTATCATGCTCTTCTGCATGTGTTCAATGTGTGTCTTGGTGTGTATGTGTATTTACAGTAAAAAAGGAACATGTGGCTGCTATTATCACCACAACCTGTGATCAATATAGAAGACTTCTTGTGAGAGCATATGTGTGACCCATCTAAGCTGTGAGAGGGCTGTGTTTGAACTCTGGATCGCAAATAAATTCAGCAGATTATCATCATAGATCTTCAAACTACTTTCAATTGTTACAAACAAAAATGTAATTGTCAGTGTAAGAGATATACACTGTAAAAGAAAGGAGACCGAGAGAGAAGGACAAATACAGCAACGTGTAACAAAAACAGATTAAACTGGTCAGACGGTAAAGTGAATAAAAGATACAGATTGAGAAATGCTCATGTGTAAAACACTGCCTGTGTTTATTTCAACGCCTTCTGCTAGCAGGTCATAAAGTGGAGAGTCTCTGGCAAGGCTGGTGGATCTGCAGCATTTTTAATCGGTGTGATAATTCAAAACGATGCGATGCACATGAAGAGTTGCCAGGAACTCACAATGTTATCCTGCAGACCTGTCCAGTTTTTAATGTCCCACAGAGAGACAGGGGGGAAAATGTTGCTGAGGTTCTCTAAACTCAAGACAAAATGCAAAACAGAGAAGTTTCAAGGGCCTTGGTGGGTTCACAGGTTGAAGCACCTTTTGTATTGGGCATCTGTCATGTGAGCTAAAACCTGTTTCAGTGTATCTCACTGTACTGTAAAAATCAGAAGGAAAGCTGCACAATGTCATCTTAAAAAAGTTGCAAAAAAGAAAGTAATGGTCAATAAGGCCAGATGCTGATAGATAGTGATGTACCGATACCAGTATTGGGTATCGGTCCGGTACTGTGCTCATGTATTAGTCTGGGTCATATTTAGAGCCACATTGTTATATTCCATGGTTTTTTCCAACAGCGTTCTGCTGATACAGACACCAGCTCAGTGCGGGACTGTGTAGCCGGTGAGCAGTTCATGACCTGCTTTAATCTTCTTTTAAACTTCATCTTTCTGGTTAGCGCTAGCTAACCTTGTGGTTTTATGTTTTGACTGCAGCAAAGTTAAAACCCCCCCGCTCCTGCGGGATCCAAATGCAGTCCTCCAGCAGAGAGCTGCACACACACACACATCCGTCGCATATCTACACAACTCATAGGAACGGCTCTTCTTAAAACACTTTCATACTTAAAGTACCAGTACTAATAAAATGGGGGTATTGTACCATTTGTAATGGCAGGGTATTGCAATGACTTTCATCAGTATACGTGCAACACTTGTGTCACAATTTAAATTCTAAATCGACCTTTCGATTTCGACCTTCAAAGTCAAAAGCCGGATCGGCGATTCTTCCACCTACTTGCACACGTACAAAAGGACGTACCTACAGCTGCACTTTGTGAGACACCATGGCCACTGCCAGAGGCGGAGATAACAGAGAAACAAAATAACTGGAAAATCCTCCCACTTCACTGAAGTCACACGTCTGGCAACATTTTGCCTTCCCTGTAAGTTATTTAAAAAAACAAATGCATCTACAGTTTGTACCAACCAATGAAACACCCCCAGTAAAGAAAACAGCGCTCAGCAAACTGTTTACCGATTTCAGCGGTCATGTATGTCCACTTAAAGTTGATCGCTTTGTTGTAATCTGCCATCTAGTGGATCTTCTTTTTGTTGTTTAACAGTCTGTTCACAATTGACTGGTGAAATAAGTTACTGTCATTACGTATTAAATCAATTATTTACATTTTACCATATAGTGTGGTACATTAAAAATAAAGATCACACTTGATACCATGTAGCTTCTCTTCTTAAAGAAGATTGAAGATTGACAGTCAGGGCATGAAACCAATGCTCTGTTGATCTTAATGAATCAAGACTCCATCGTCTAACAGTGCCATAGCCATCAGTGCTGAAAATGTTTTTTTAAATTGAAAATGGAATTGTGACCTAAATCAAAAGTAATTTCAAATCCTGAATTTGGAGAATCGCAACACCCCTATAATTCATGATTTGTATTCATTGCCAACATTCAGAGCCACAACAGGAAGTACGTGGTAAGCCCTCTGTGAGGTGGAAAGTAAGGGCCTAGATGTCAGGATCTATGTACGGCCACAGGCCTGCAATGATCTCTTTCAGTCAGCCATAACCACAATCTATCTTAACCATACTATAGTTGCCATGCTCAAATACGGCATAGAAAGTTAGAATTTAAATAAAACATTGTCACTGGATGTTGCAGAAATAGATAAAACAATCTCAATGAATGTAATTGTCCGATTATGAGATTGTTGGGCAGACAAACAAAAACATTCACACCAACAGGCAAGGTCTATTTGACTTCACCTTCACCGAATGTCTTAAAACTATTGGAGGAACCTGGAACACCCAGAGAAAACTTAGAAAGAGGGAGAAGATCTATACTGTATCTACACAGATAAAACCTGGCAGCTTCTTGCTGTGAGGTGAGATAGTGTGTTAAAATAGAAGACCTTTGAATTGAGGCGACTGTACATTTGCTATATACATTTGACATGATATGATATGTACAACCTACTTACTAAGCAGCTGTCTCAAACTATACATTGTCTATGAGGACTTTTTGTTTTAAAACAAAGAACCCACCGTCACACACAAAGCATATCCGGAATTAGAATTGGAGACCACATGTGAAACTAGTTTTGAAGTAATGTCATAAAGTAACACCCACTTCAATCGTACTGGAGGCTTCAGTAGCTGCTGTGCATCTACAGCTTGTTCTGTAGTCAGTGTGCTGTCTCTGTCTTGCACACTGTTGACAGTCAGTTGGTAAAATTAGACATCAAACAGTGAGGCCTGATGTTCGTCTGCTACATCTGTCTCAGTGCTGCTCACTGTTTATTGTTTCATCTCCACTTTATTTACTGTTGGCTTAATTATTTCCATGTTTGATCTTTTCGAGGGATGTTAGGGGCAGCCATTTTCTTGATGTATCCACACAGTCACACATGCCAAGTCCAGAGGGTGTGCATACATCCACTGTTCCACTGTTCCACACACACACACACACACATACATGCATACATACATACACAGGGCGCTCCTTTTCACTTGCAGTGCAGGTGACAGATACTTCAACCACAAGATGGATGTCTGTCTGACTGCGACATCTTAAACCTGTTACCTCTGAGTGGATGTTTATTTGAATTCTCCTCCCCGCCGTATCACATACAGGGGGGAATTCTCTTGAACTGCAGCAACAGGAGTGTAAATATTATGGGGAAAGCCACCGAGACATGAAATGTAGCTTTAATTACAACATTGATATATCGAGGTCAATCCCTCAGCGCATGTGGAAGGAACTTGACCTTTCCTTTTTCTGCCCATGATTTCTTGTTTGATTTGGTGTAGACACTCATTAAACAAATGTATTATATATGGTACAGCGTGTTTGTATAAGGGCAAGATGTATGGTGAAGGCTACATGGGGTGCTGGGGGATGACTTTAAGGCAAAGCCACAGTTGTGCAACCGGATAAGATATCAAAGACAAGTTATGTAAATAATCAGTGGGTATATGAGTAAAATGTGTCCACAAGGTTAAAATTATTCATGATTAATTAATTATTGAATTAATTAATTAATAAAGTTACAGTGAAACAACTGTGGAAGATGTGACAAATTTCAGATTCAGGCTATGCTATAGAAATAGAAATCCTCTTGTTTCTCACTGTATCAGTGTGTCAAATCATCACATTCCCAGATTAATAATCTTGAATTTACAGTGCCTGCTGTGGCTGAAAATCAAATAGACATGATTAAAATATATTTTCCTGCGAGAAATTAAAGACAGTATCATTGTTAGACCTGTTAAAAATGTGGCTTGCTTTAAAGCCCCAAGACAATTGGTTTCAGATCTTATTTCTCCTCAACAACAAATATTCACGACTTAATAAACAACAATCAAAGTTAAACTATAGAAAAAAAACATCCTTATTATTATATATTCAAAACTTGGCTAATCTGCTTCATAGGGACCTTTAAGGTGTTTTTTATCCAATTTGAATGAAAGTGCCCCATTAATATCACCTAATTTTGATTAAAATGTTTCTAAACTCTGATTGGTGCATTGACACATGTGACAACAGCTTTTTCCAGCTGAGCCACCCCCACTTCAAACCAGTGAAAGGATCACATAGAAAAACTAAATCTGTATATAATAACCAAAACATTTCAAACTTTGGCTTCTCGTTTTATGTTGAACGACTCCCTCATTCCTAGTAAGAAACTGATTGAGACATTGTTATTAGGACCTTTAAAAATATCTAAAGAGAGAGTTTAGTTCGGATGTGTATACTGCGATACTGCGCTGGTTTGTCTAAGCTTTCAGCTCCACAGTTTATACTGTAGCAACATGTTAACCATCGCCACCACCTCTACACTGTCAAGCTAAAACCTCTACCTGTAAAGAGAGGTGTTTGACGAAATATCCAATGTGGGACTGGCAGCCATTTATCTATCTCTACTCCTCTCTATATTTGGCATGAAGAGGAAGCCACAGCGTATTGTACCGTAACGGCATGTGTTGTTTCACTTTACTCTTTATTTGATGCTGCAACGATAACTAATATTGTACATGAATGACTCTTTTTATTTTCAAGTAAGAAAAAGTCTTGATGACTATGAACATTTTGTATCATATTCATTTTACAAAAAGCAACTTTTTTGTACACACAGCAAGTCATTGTTCAGCAGTGAGGAGTGAGAAGGCTTTCTCTCGGGCCGCAGGTGTGTTTTCATATGAGGTCTTTTAGGTTTGAAAGCACAGACAGGCACACAGACTCCCCCAGCTTACTGACCGGGCTTTATGCTGGTCCCCAAGGGCAAAACAACCCCCCTGCTATTCCCAAAAGGACCCAATTTAAACCTAGAGGATTTAAAGTATGCCAGATATACCTGTTGTTGTCGTGCCTACTTCATAATTTAATAAGACATAAACCAAATGGTTGAGCTGCAATAAAGATGGTATTTAGTCCCCCCCAGCTACATGGTTGTAACCCAATACTCAGCGCTGGTGTAATTTAAGACCTGGTCTGTGACGAGCTGGGCTGGGCCAGGCCAGTATATGCCTGCTTTGTGGCTCAGGGAACTGACATGCTCTCAAACACAGAGGAGAGGCTGTCATGAGGCTTCACGGAGGAGGTCTGGTTTGAGGTTTTTTTCTTTTTTTTTAGAAAGTAGTTCAATGTAGGGAACAATGTCAAAAAGGCATAACACACACACACAGACACACAGAGAGAGAGAGAGAGAGAGAGAGAGAGAGAGAGAGAGAGACAGAGAGAGAGAGAGAGACAGAGAGAGAGAGAGATGCGTCAATAAATAAATACAATTCATGAAATTCAATTAATAAAAATTTCAAATGGATTACTGGAGTGTGTGCAAAATTGCTAGAAACAACATGAGCGCACTTGTCTGACTGCGTTCGCCCTGTGATAAACTGGTGACCTGCCCATTTACTACCAGGTACCATGGGTCCACCACGCATATGCCACAAAATGAGTTTGTATATAGAGTAATGAATATCTATTTTAATATGGGTACTGGTAAAAGTGTATTAGATGCAGTCTAGCTGTGGGTGACAAACATGGGAGAAAAAAGAAAATAAATACTGAAACTTAAAATAAACAAATGCTCAGAATTGCAGTCCTTTTCTGTTTAGCAGTGCTTAAAAAAAGGGTTGAATAATGAATTAATAAAAGGCATCCACACTGTGCCAGCTCTGAGAAAAATACAATGATTTTTTGAGAGATTTGAGTGTGCGCCTCTTCCTTTATGGAAGCTGAATCCTTTGACAAAGTGGATCACTTTGCCTCCACGTGCACAAATCACTGTGATGTTTTATTTCATGTACTTCTGCAGGCCGTCGTACCACCTTACGGTACCCTGGTACCCCAAGCTTTTACGTTGTAGGAAATAGGTCTGTTCCCTGTACTCGTCTTTGTCCAGGACAGGTACACGCTGATGGTAAGCGTGTCTCCAAGCACCCTGGACCAAATCCTCACTGATGTGAAGAAAGAAACGGTTCCACAGCCTTGCAGAGTTTCTTCGATATTCTTACTGAATATTCAAGCACATGAGAAGACTGCTTATGTAAATGTTTGGATGTTCAGCACACACACTGTTATCATTATCGTGGGGGACACAAGTCCCAATGGATGAATGTGGTACGGCCACATATGTACATAGTATGTACAGTACCAATCCATCAATTAAACTTGACTCTAACATCAGCAGTCAAGCATCAATCATGTATTTAAAAACAGCAACTGATAATGTACAGCACATGCAGCTGAGAATCTGTCGGCAAGCATACAGATTTGTTTAATGGGCGCAGTTTTCCTTGAGGCTGTCTTGTGGTTGAGGAAAGCACAATGGGATGCTTCTAGCACAATGGATAAGCCAACAAACATAATGCTGCTTCAGTGACGTTGTACCATAAAGAATGTGGGTCTGTCATTTGGGCCCATTTTGAAGCAGGACAGTCCATGTGAAAATGCTGCGCCATAGATTTATCAAATTAGACATGAGAGTATTAATTTTAGTTCAACTGAAATATTTTAGATTTCCACCATTTTGTCAAGTTGAGCCGAACCAAACTTAACTTAACTTTCAGTGGCTGCTTTGGTAATCAATCACCCGTCGGCCAGAATAAGATGGTAAAACAACATTAACCTCAGAAGATTCTAGCGATGTATGTTTCATATTTGGACCAAAAGTATAAATCACTTTAGATGTTAACAATGTGACATTTCTATATGAGGTTTGGACCTGCCAGACTGCGGATTTGACTCACAGGAAATGTGAAAGTATAGCCAAGTCCATTGCCTTTTATCCCAATGAAATGGTCCCACTGTGGTGTACGGAGGAGATAAACAGTCCCATTGCTGGTAAGCCATGGCTGTTTTCTATAACTCATAATGATGCAGGGATCCTATTACAAAACAGATGGATTGAGAAACAGGGAATGAAAAGAAGCCGTGCAAAAGAGAACAATCAGTGAAAACGGGTTTAGACAAAGACTTAGAAATAGGATCCAAGCATTCGAAGAATTTTCCTGATTGGGAAAGGTCTAAATAGGCCATAATGTCTTCTGATCTTTGCAGTGGAGGGCAACACACTGTATGATGCAACCCACATTCGTAACCAAACCAAGTGATGTCACTATATCCGATAAATAAATGAGTCAATTTCTTAAAATTAAATAAAAAAATTAGATACACACACAGATTTTTTAAGTGCCCTGAACTGATCATATTAATTCTAAGGAGTTTTCCCCCTATATCTTAATGATCAACTAAATACACATTTTAAAGCTGATAAATAAAAACAATCTCATTCATTTGGGAAGGTGTTTCTTGGAAATTGTTACAAAAGGTTAAGAACCCCCGCCCTCGAGGGGGTTCTCATCTTTGTCATCTTTTTTCACCCCTGATGAGTGCATTGGAGAAATTAAACATTTGTCCTAATGTTGGCGCTAGATGAAGAGGGGGACATGAATTACTGTGACAAATTTCATGGTAATTTATCCAATAGTAGTCAAGACATTTCACTCAAAACCAGTGGCGGCTGGTCCATAGAGGGCGCTAGGGCGCCGCCCCCCCTAGAGCTACAAAAAATAAAAATAAAAATAAAAATAAAAATAAAAATAAAATTTAAAATAAAAATAAACTATACAAATTGTCAATATTTGTGTTTTTGAAACATGGAATCACCCAGTAATATGTGTAAAATATGATATCTGCGGTAAATATATGCTTTTCCTGCTTGTCCTCTCTGCCTGTCTGCTCTTCCTCTCTGTGTGTGCACGTCTCAGCTGGCTGGGGCGCTGGAAAAACTGCCCCAAAGAGGCGGGTCTATAAAGCAGTTTAGCCAATGATGAGTAAAGATATAAATGAGTGACATACAATTCAGCCAATCAGCGTCCTCAAATAGATTCAGCTTGGGGCAGTTTTTTTCCTGCCCCAAGCTGCGCGTTCTCGTCAGGAGAAGTCTCTACAGGAGAGCGCCAGTGTGAGCACTACTCCTCCAAGACCCGTTTGAGAGGAGAACTGAGAGGAGAAACTACTGAAAGAGCTGATCCCAGATCAGCCTGACCTCACAATCAGACAGCAGACTAGCAGGAAAGAGAAGCAGTACATGAAGCTTCTCTACTAGCTGTACACCAGACAGGTTTGACTAGCTGGATGACGTCATGATAATAACTTATTTATCTTTTTAAAACAACGGGGACAGATCCAGCATGGACAGTTAGGGAGTGAGGGACATGAAGCACCTGTCTGAGAAATGGATATATAGTTATATATATATATATATATATATATATATATTATTATATATATATATATATATAGTTATATATATATATATATATATATATTATTATATATATATATATATATATATATGTGTGTGTGTGTGTGTGTGTGTTTTATATTATAGTGAATATTATTATATGACATATATATTATTATATTATACAGAATATTATATGATATATATATTATTATATTATACAGAATATTATATGATATATATATATATATTATTATATTATACAGAATATTATTATATGTTATATATATTATATTATACTGAATTCCCTGTGAGGGTGACTAAAATAAGAGTTTGTGAAAGTGTTATTTACTGCTTTTTTTCGTGTTGGAATAAATGTTAAATATTTAACTGCAAAGTAGTAATGCGCGTTTGATACCTTAATTTGTTTGCATTAAATCATTCTGGGATGTTTGCTGAAATTGATTGGATGTGGCACAGCCCTACCAAGAACATTTTCCACCAGCCGCCACTGCTCAAAACCACAAATGTCTATGTTAAAGTCAGTGGCGGGCCGTGCATTTTATACCCAGGCCTTCACTGCTGTCATGCAGCTGAAATACCACCTTATAACCACATGATGGCGCCACAGCTATTATTCGTTTCTAAGGCTGTAACTATGTACGTATTCGTATTAAACAGTTTGGTACGAGGCTTACAATACATTTGAATAATGCTAGAGCATTTGGAAAATGCAGAAGCTTAAATTCAGGAAAATATAATGTTTTCTGTGCTCATGTAGGACAGTGGTTCTCAGCTGGTCTGGCTGTGGGACCCACCATCATCCCTTAACGACAAGCCGCGGCCCATTCATCTCTTTAGGAGACCGTCTTATGATTTTACTCTCACAACCCAAACATTAAACGTACTGCTCTGCAATCTCTTTCCTCGTCTCAGCCCCCTGTGTCACGGTGTGTGGTACATCTCACTCGAGTCAGGAAACTTGTTAGAATGCCCATATTTGATTGGCTGAGCTGCATCACGTGATGTGATTCACAACGCCGACTAAGCCTCTGCTGTTAAGTTTCGTTTGATGATAGTCACGTGCTCGCCCACTGACCAATCACAGCACACTCTGCACCTCGTGGCAGAGCTGCACATGGACACTGAGCTGCACGTAATGCTGACGTAATTATAGGCCGGCTAGCAGGCTCTGGCACACAAAGAATACGCCCAACATGTCAAACTAAAGATCTGATTAGTTGAACACTATGACAATCAACAATACCGTCCCCATTCACTTAAACTGCACATGGAGGCACTTGTGAGTCTGCAGGCCTCGGGCCTCTCTTCTTACCTAGAGACACAGAGGTGAAATCTGATTGGATAAAAGCTCTACTTAAAACAAGCTGCACTGGAAGCAGAGCAACTGAGGAAGACAGTAGCTGTGCAATGAGAAAATAAGATAATGGGAAAAATATTTTTACAATTATAATACATGTAGTGTATTGAAGAAAAAATATTAAATTATTAAATAGATATAACTTTGTGATTCTGTTTAGGCCAGCAGAGAAGGCTTTGCAGGCCCTGAAGGCCCACCACTGGTTAAAGTGTTGTTACATGATCAGTCCCTACCACGGATTTTCCTGGCACATCTTATTATGAAATATATTTTATTCCCTAACTTGGAAATGGCCAAGTTCTGGGTATTTCTTCCGCTGCTGTTTCCCTCCCGTTTGGCCTCAGGAGGGTGTGCCTCATCAGCAGGGCATATCACCACCCCCTTTTGCATCCCTTCTTTTTCTGCACAGATGACCCAACCATGCAGCAAGAATACTGCAGGGACAAGGAAAACGATCTTGCTGGCTTCCCACCAGCAAACCCTGTCAGTTGTGCTTAGTGGGCTGAAATGGCAAGATGGAAGCATTGTATTGGGGAATTGAACTCTTGTCCCTGCAGAGGATTGCAATCCTTACCCCTCTGTCTCCACTGAAAATAGTTGTTTGATTTGTTATACTGTATGCAGCACTGTGGAACAGATGTTTCCTCAGTTGACCAAAATACACGAGTTAACCACATTTGGTGTGTGTGACACAGATGATGTCCATCAGGATAGAGGTGGGGACTCAGTACTAAAATATTATATTTGTCCATTGGTCTGACAGAAGAATAAGAGGTCATTTAATCTTATTTTGGTATTTCTAGATAACAGAAAAGCTTGAATTTGGAGGGTGCTTTAGCAGTGGTCTGCATTGTTGCTCACCTTGCAACGCACTCTTTCATCTTTACTAGCAATCCCACCACACCCATCCGCCAGCCTCCAAAAGCCCACCTCTGTCATTGACCTTCAGTCTCCATGGTGGATGCACAGCTAAAGAGCCCGGGAGGCCAGGGTCACTGCTCCTGACAGGCAGCCTTCACTGATCTGTCTGTTGGCTAGACACATCGACAGGGATTTGGTTACTGTCAGCGGGGTACTTCTGAGGACGAGCCGACCCAACACACACAAAGCAAGACACACACAGAAGTGTGTATGCATGAATGGATGAACACATGCTCTCTGTGTCTCACAGGCACAAACACACATCTAGATATCCACAGAGTTTTGACACATAAACACTCACATTCGCAATCGTCCCACTACAAATTGCTACACAACCGTAAATACACACGTGGAGTGAAGCAGCTTGAAATATAGAGCTAACAAGCCTCAGGTTTGATCCTAATTTCCCCATTAACAGTTTTCACCATGAACAGTTTTCACCCAGTAGCTGTTTTTTCTCTGGAGTTGTTTTGTTGCCGTGAGCTCTTCCGAGCAGGAGCTGGATGTGTTACGCCTGTTTCATCCAACTGTCAGTGTTGAGAGTCTCACTCTCCAACCTGTTAAAAGGCATGACGCTATAGAAACTTCAGACGAGTGGAAGTTAGTGGAATTTCCTGAGGTCTTTAAGTGTCCCAGCCTGCAGAACTGCAGATCTGACATTTATTCCAAATTACTGATTTAATGGAAACTATGACTGTGTCTGGCTTTAAAACTTGGGCACTGACGTTGTTGATTTCAGTAGTCTACAGTAGCTTGAGTTTCTGCTTGAAAAGGCCCTCAAATCAAAAAGCATTCTGTATTTATGACTAGAATTATGTCAAAGAAAACTGTTATCTGTCACCTGCATCAGTTTGGTCTGAGTGCACCTGTGCAAGGTTAGCTAACTCAACTGGAATGTTTCAGAGATACAATCGGAAATACAGTACTTCATTTGTTCATTTTGCTCGTTCACTTATTTGTCACATGTAGACAACGGCATACATTTGAAAACAGAAATGCTTACTTATGCATGCTCATATCATTTTGGTAAAATTTCTTTCTGCTCTCTGCCTCCAATCCTTTTGGGCTTTCCTCCTTTGCTTTGGAAACCCAATCCCTGTGAATCACCAGGTGATAAATTATCATTTCTTTCCAGCAGAGTATGGGTGGCTTCGCCTGACCCTGCAGCTCGACCTCGCACACACAAACAGCAGAACAACAAACTGCCATAGTCTTGACCTGGCACTGTAAGGTCCCAGCTTTCTCCGTTAAACACCAGGGAGGCCTGTCACAAAAGAGCGCACGGCAACAGACATGTTGTATGTTCAGTAGAAGTGAAGATCAAAGTCAAGATTATTTTCAAGAAAAAACTGGCTACTTCTATCTAGGATGCAGAAGAGAGATAAACAGTCTTATACCGGGTAATTTAAACAAATCTCTTTTGACCCAATGACCTGTTGCCAACTGTATATTAAGAAACAGCAGGATATTAGTCATTTATATGCAAAAATAAACATACATTTCGTTAAAGACTGATTCTTTGGGGGGGTTTAAAAATATGGTTCAATATTCAATGATACAGTCATGATTGAAATGGTTCTTGAAATGATTTGGTAGGCACAAATGTATGTATCCTTATGTACATTATATCCCATTAGCAGAGTAGTACAATACAATCAGTTGCGTGGATCTCGTTTCAAGCTATGAAAATCAGAGCTTAATCAGAGTTTATCCTTGCGTATGTTGCTGATTTTCAGTATCATTCATTTGGTTTCCGAGGAGCATGTTACTTCCTTGGTGAACGCTCCTCTGGTATATGTATGTTCCCTATCAATATAATTAGATTCAACCGAGGAATACAATCTCCGGGAAAGACTTTCCTGAAACTCCATGTGCACACAATGATATCAGGCCTTACCATCTGCAATTTCAACACAGCACAGGTTTTCGAGACAAAAACAAGCAAAGGAGGCTCACAAACTTTGAAACAATGCCGACAGACTGTAAATACTCTCCAACTTCCATCACGATAAACCCGACATGCCCTATTGAGTGTAACACCCCTTGATCCGCTTTGAGTGACAAATGGATGTATTGGACTACAAGAGCGGTGGAACATTCGTGATTGCCTTCATCTCAGTTAAACAACATCAAAGTCACTTCACAACCTGCACCGGATGCATTATTGTAATGTTTCACAATGAAGAAGGGAGAAATGTAATCATTGAAATGAATATTGGACACGGATTAAATCAATATCAGCAACTGTGATGAAGAAATGTAAGTGCCAGAGACATTTGAACAAAGGAATTGAGTTACCAGTGCACCTGTAAGATTCCTCAATATGACGTCTGCCCTTCAGTATGCCTGTCATGCATGGCTCACGGGTGGCACAACCGTGGGAAGCAGTGGTTCCTGGTCCGACACGCATTCCTGTCCCTGAGTGCACACATGAACACACACCTAGACAAAATACACAAAAAGACACACAGAGACACACTCCCCCAGCCCGCCCACCTGGGCTGGATGACCCCCTAAACAGCTCCAATTACCAGGCACTGACAGACAGACAGATTAGGTCTGAACAAGGGTGCTGAGGCCTGCGCAGACAGACAGACAGACAGAAAAGGCCGGCAGACAGACGGGTAAAAACAGCAATATGGCTGCCCCAGACAGCCACGGAGAAGGAGAGAGGGATCGAAGAGAGGGAGAATTCACAAGGGAATTTTGTCATTTATTACAGTGAGTATGTTTACATGAAGCCTTCATCAGACCAAACCAAGGTGGAGATTAGTTTGCTCTTTCATCATGACTGAGGTTCCCTTGCGCCTCCCTCTACCTCCCTTTTGTGCGCGCACACACACACACACACACACACACACACACACAGCAAATATTCTTCCTTGAGGCAGCCACCTTCACCCTGCAGCCACCGTCACTCATGACCTAAAGCAGATATAACAAAACCTCTGTTAATGTCTAAAGGTCCAAATCTAACACACACACATGCACAGACACCCCCCTCACACACTGCCTGAGAAACAGCAGCCTTTCTTCCCTTTTATGAAGGTATTTTACTGGCATAGAGTGAAGGAAAAACACATTAACAGGGTTGAATGTGAATTTTCAGGGTTTAGGTGAAGACCAACCAATGAATTGACTCCCGACCACGTTGACGAGAATGTACTAAGGCGTTTTGGATGATTATTATTCAGAGAATTAAGATGTTTTTCTGTGTTTTGGCTTGTTTGGGCAGCAAAATGTTTCTGTTTTTTCTTTTCACTTTAGGAAAATTGCTGCTCATGATGGATTTTTTTTCCAATTAAGCCAGCGTTTACGCAGCGGTGGATAAAGTGATGACAAACCACATTATGTGTTGTGATTAAAACAGAGAGTTTTTTGTTTGGAGAGCCTTATATGAATGTGATCCCCCCTTGACCAAGCCCGACCACTAACCCACACTGGAATAGAAACACAAGAGTAAACACACGCACACACACACACACACACACTGATTCCTCACAGACAATCCTCCCAACAATCATCTGACAGTCATTAGACATCAGATCGTGTTGTCCCTGGCAATGGGTCATGCTCACAACAGCAGTGGTGGAGATGTCAAGTGTAAAACTTTTTTTTTTTTCCTCTAATAGTTAACATGTGTGGCTGTGGTTTCTCTCAATGTTGCTTTCTTTGCTTTTCGTCATTTTTTATGGCGGAGAAATTGAATGTTTTGCATTTTGTGCTTTGTATTTTTGTCTCTTTCTCCCTTTCATGTAAGTTACACCAAGGAGTGAAACTGAGGCCTCGACAGGGCTCAACAATTAAAGTCCCAGTGAAACGGAAATTAGAGCGTCTTTAGCTTCTGTACTGTGACGTATTTCACAATGAAACAGAATATTTGAGCGGTGCACAATTAGAAGAGGGTTTTAAATCAAATCTTTGGCATTTGATTGGGCCGCTAAAAAAAGTGGGCAGACAGTGTAGTTTTGCTACAGAGGACTGTTAGCGGCGCATACACGCTTCCCTCACCTGTTGATAGATTAAGAAGCTGCTCGCACTGCAGTTACACAGAGCCGGTTAAAAATCTGCAAAGTTTTCCTTTGAATGCATAAGACCTGAGACAAATTGTTTTGGAAATGTAAGTGTTTTTGCCCACTGAAATCCAAACATGCATCTCTTCCCATCTCTCTCCATATTGCTCTGTCAGCTACTACAATCCACAAACCGTGAAGTGTGACCAGCTCGTGGCCCAAAGTCTCATTTAATTGGATGAGCGGATGAGTGCAGGATGAGCTATCAAACCTTTAAAACAGTTTTATTGTTTAACGGGGATGTAATCATGATTTTGATGTAAAAATACTCCGATATAGACATATATTTGGCATATAACGAAATAAATGAACAATTAACACAAGTTCCCAGGATTAAAACATATCTGAAATAACATTCATGTTACATTTTGTTACTGATAATATTTCTTAATAATCATTTAAAGTTTAGAGTGGCCACAATGAGAAATCCAAACATTGTTAACAATATTTGGGGATACTGAAGGACAAAGGCTATCTTTAAGGACAAGGCAAGCACCTTAGCAGGAGATACAATGTTACTAACTTCCATTCAAAATCACAACATATCCCTGATGTGTAAAGACGAGGTTTGAAACGCAGGTCAGAATTAATTTGAGGTGTTTTCAAGAGCGTCTGGCCAAGAAAGACTGGCTCAGCAAAATGTCTGATTAGGACCACATTTCCCCTGCTAAGTGAAAGATCGATTGAAACAGAAAACGGAGAAAAGGGGGGGGGGACAACAATACGAGGACAAGAGAACTGAAATAACCCGAAAGCAGAAGGCTCAAGAAGGTAAATCAAAGCGAGAGAAGCAGAACAAAGAGTGGGAGAAAGAGGGAATTGAGTTTGTGTAACTTTTGTCAGGGAGCCCCTTCAACAAGTTCAACAAGCAGACTTTTTCTAAGCAGCTCATTGGATCCAGATGATAACTTCCTCACTCTGTCCAGCTCTGTGTAGTATTGTTCAGCCAGGAGACCCACACTTCGCATGAAAAGTACTGCTTCTGAAAGCCCAAATCAGTCATTATTTGGATTCTGCCTTTATACATTTAATGGTGTGATATATTGATAAATTGCAATGTATTTTACTAAGTTTAACTGATCTCAGGTTCTGTGGCCAAAGGGCTATGGAAACAGCTGTAGAAATTGGATGGCTTACAAAACATTTGTTGAACTACACACATGCTTTTTGCTTGATTTCTATCTTTCTTGCTTTGGGTAGTGATAGTAAAGGCTTTACGAGACAAATCCTTCTGCCTGAATTTGTGTTTTTGAAGTTTATTGAGCATTCAATCACTTTGTAAAAGCTTTAAACAAGATATCCGGTGTAGGAGCTTGGACAGACACAAATACATCACAGAGATATGATGTGATGTGTTTGAAGAAAAGAGAAAAACCTAGTTGGATGCATAAAATATGAGATTTACAACATGAAATAGATTGTTTCTAATATTAGCTGAAGTTGTAGATAGCTGAATTGTTTCATTTACAATTTCCAACAGAACACAAAGACAATAGGTTTGTATGTTTTTTGTCCAAAGTCCAGTTGAGTTTCCATCTCATGTGTTGTCTTCAATGTCAATGAAGCAAATAGTTTTCTTCCCAACATTCCTGACTTTTTAGTAGCCCAAACTCTTTATGTCATCCTGGAGTCTTTCAGTTGTCTTTTCATTTATTTTTTTTAAAGCTTCAGTTAAGAGATAGAGAGGTAAAATATATCTGAAATCAGTCTGCACTGCACATTTTAAGGGTTTACAAATGAATGCATATGAGATACAAAGACTAACATAATAGGATTCCAACAAGGCAGTAATATATGATACGTCTTGGTGATAATGACACAGGCTCTCTTGTAAATGGGCTAAAACATAAACAAAGGCAAATTAAACCATTTCATTGATAAAAGCTGCCTATATGTCAAAACAAGCAACACATCAGTTACTATTGCAAAAACCTTATACTGGAGATTTGAGCTTTTTATCAGCATTGCTGGAAACTACATCCAAGACAGGTTTTCCCCTTAGTGGCTCTTTAAGTGCCTAGTAAGTAAAAGTATACTGCAGCGGTCCAAACCTTTGTAAATAATTATCTTTCTCCGGTTGATGACTCAGACATCTCTGCCAGTGTTTGACAGCAACACTAAACATTACTGTCATCGCCACCAAAATCCTGTCCTGTCTGTGATGTGTTACTGTAACAGTTTGCTGATTGATGCTGATTTAGTTTCACAACAAGCTCAGAAAGACAACCAAGTCTGAGTATTCACCACACAGCTATTTCTTTATTTCACAGATGTAAACTTTTTCTTGACTTTATTTTTTATTATGCATTTCCTATACATTAAGCAAATACATTTATTTGATCTAGTTAAGCAATGTCTATTGTATACGGTTTGTCTGCATGAAACGTTTTTGAACAGAGGATGAAGCATCATATTGTACAAAAAAATTATAATACAAAAATGTGGTGAGATGGAAAATTTTATATTATTGTTTTGCAGTGGGCTCAAATACCATACATGGAAAAATCACCCACTTATTTTTCCACCATCAGTATCTTGTATGAGAGGAGATTAGTGCCACAAAGTAGACAAATGAATGACTTACATTTGCTAATTTAGATTTTACCTGTTAATCCTTTGATACCTTCAAAAATGTAATGTGTAGTGAATCATTTGTAATGATTCGAATGACTTGATATTTGTGATTCCTACTGTTTTTTTCAGAGTTTTATATTTTTTTACCATAATTAATATTCAATTTATTACTTTAGATGAGGTTTTGTGAGAAACACCGTTTGCATAACCTCCAAGGCTGGCAACAATGTGATAAAGGGCAAGGTGATATAAATACTGTCCATGGTCATGAATGCAACCTGTTTTTCTCGGCCAGCTGTAGTTTAGCTGACAGGGCACGAACTGAGGTTGGCTGGTTACCCACTGAAGGCTCTAAAAGCGGCTCCAGATTGCTTCGACATGGCATAGATACTCCTCTAAGTGTTGTTTTACACACATCTTCACTCGTTCTGCTTTGTCGCTATAATGGACCACATAATAGCCTGCCTCGTGTTTGTCTTATCAAGGAAAAAAAGAAACATTGTGTTTACAGAGGGGCTGCACCTAGTGGGAGAGCTTAATTGAAGGTGAGTGTTGGTATCTGGGTTTGGCCAAAAGAATGTGCGCGGCCCCAGAGACTCATGGGATGTCACACCCACTCGTTGGGCTTGGTTTCAGCTGCTTTGCATGTCTAAAACAAGCCGCTACATCTGTTTTTACTTTGCGTTTTGTTTGCGGATTCAGTAAAAAATAATAACATTGGCTTCATTCTCATTGA
Source organism: Leptoclinus maculatus (assembly GCA_032191485.1). Taxonomy (NCBI): domain Eukaryota; kingdom Metazoa; phylum Chordata; class Actinopteri; order Perciformes; family Stichaeidae; genus Leptoclinus; species Leptoclinus maculatus. Next base: position 15,847,941 of record JAVDOI010000008.1, read on the forward strand.
AGGATCTCCTGGACTGAAACGGGAGGAGGTGATTGGTTGAACGAGGCAAAGGAGGAGAGAGGAAGAAGAGCCGTCTGGGATGAATACAAAATTTATTTGAGAGAGGGTCGTGAAAGTACAAGAAAAAATGACACATGCCTGAACAGAGAAGGATAGGATATCCCTGAGAGTGGAAACATCACATCTCTGCCTCGTTCAGCACGGCTGGAACACATTGAGGTTTACACATCAGATCCGGACTACTTTCCCCTTTCGCCACATTGTGTCATCTCCAGCAACTGACACCTACACAGGATTAGTATTAAAGACCTGTGTACTTCCAAGATGGGTGCCATTTTACCTGATGACCATGCATTCAATTTTGTTTTTTGTTTACGTTTTGTGACCTTTTGCATTCATTTCTGATAAAACTCATTAAGAACTCAACATCTACTCGTATAATCAAGTACTTTCTTAGATGTGTGGTCCCTCCAAACCATCTTCTACTGTAACATCATCACGTTAACACATCAAACCTTCTCTATGCACTTGTCAAATATTCTATGTAAGACTGCCAGGTGCACAAAAAGATAAAAATCTGTTTTTCCATTGAATCTCTCATCTCGTTTTATAATAACGCCAAACTGCTGCCAAAGATTTATAGCTCTCTCTCATGTCGAACAAGTACACACAATTGTTTGGCTGCTTTTCATCTGTCTCTCTGCACGGCCTATCTGCCTATCAATCAGTATTTTTTAAATATTTGGGATTTAATATGGCGGTACAGCTCATAAACAGACATGCTACTACCGGCCCTTTTTTTGAAGGGCTCTGGCTAAATTTCACTTAATTACAGTCACTGAAGTAAAAGCAACTTAAAATAATATTAATATACAGTGAGCAGTTTATGATACACAAGGGGTTTTCAGATTGTTATCAGGACACATAATCAAAGGATTTGATGAATAGACACAGCAGACATATTGGCTGGTCATAGTAGGAAAAGCACAGGTGTAATTGATGACTTTAATAACGACTGCATATCAAAATGTCTGCCATGAAAGAGGACTAATGTTTTAACATAAGGAAATTGATGTTGTGTAAAGGTTTGGTGATAGCTATGTGAAGTTGAGGTTGAGACCAAAACAAAACTGTTAATGGCTAAGCTTCAGGTTGAATAATGGCCATACACATGGCATATGTTCCATGTTTGGTCAGTAAAATAACTTCTGTGGATACTTTAAATTAAGGGCAGGAGATTATGTCACTGCAGCTTCTTCTGTGTTTGTTGTGTCATACCTTTGATCTCAGCTATAAGTATTCAGTCTGTAGGGTTCAAAAGGCCGCACACTCTCTAAATGGGTTAAAATTTTGGTCTCGCCACAAAAATATTCAATATTAAAAGCCAAAAGGTCAAATGCTCTTTAACTGACTTGTTGATCCGTCAGTGGACTTTTGTCTCGGAGGCGAGAAAAGGTGGGAAGGGTGGAGCATGTGGCTCTCAGCTCCAGCTGTTGCTGTTTGCATTGAGCGAGCAGTAATTACACACGCACACCCACGTACACACATATAAATATTGCTGTTGGCATTCAAATGGATGACTAAAGATAGAAGTCCTGACATGGGATGTGATTATGATGAGTAGGTGTTGAAAGTGAAGGCTGACATACAGTGTATATACTGTGTACCCCTTGTGGTTTCGAGTGTCCATCTGTGACAGAATCTGTGATGGGACACACACACACACACACACACACACACACAAAGTCCCAAACCACAGGTGAGGAGAGAGTTTTGTTTGGAAGGAAGGATTTAACTCCCTCCTACTTCTCCTCTCACAGTTCTCCCTTCTCCTTTTTCAGCCCTTCTCTGCTCTTTTCACATCTAGAGAAGCAGCTTCTCTGGTCAACTCTCCGCATTTCTAAAATACCAGTTCATGTCTTTTCATTCTCCTCCCCTTTTGACAAACTGTTCTTTCCCACCTACTTTGCTTGTTTTTATCCTCGCCCCTGTCTTGACACAAACTTTCACACACACACAAATTCGGAGGAATGTCGGGAATGTGTCCGTTCCTGCAGCATCATGTTGTTGTTGCACATACGACTGCAACCCCAGAACCTTAAGAGTGTGAGTGTTTTTCCAGAGCCTGTGGATGGACGGATGGATGGATGGAGGCAGGGTGATGGATGAAGAAGTGGGACAGTGTTGACCCAGCCCTGAAAGGCTCACTGCTTAATCCAAAGGTAAACAACAAGGTGCCGACCCAGCGAGAAAAGTCCAGCTTTTTCCTGTGAAACCCTCCCTAGCAGCACGCCGATTTATACATATACACACACGCAAACACTTCAGATTGACGGATAGTGATTATATAATATAATTGAGTTTATCTTTTTTTTTAAGTTCAAATTGCCACAGTGACGACACTGGCGATGATGTCACGTATTCTTTATCCGTTTGTTTCGAGGATTATCTGTTGCATTAGCATGATTCTATTTAGTTCAATATTTGATATGTAGCACATAATTAAATACACACTGTCCTGTAATGCAGCACTAATTCTTCTTTCCTTCTATATAGGCCTGTGGCCACTTAGCATTTTGTAATTATAAGCTGTATAGCTTTGATGAAAAAAAAAAGTATTATCAGCTCTGGTATTTTTCTTACTGTAAACATACACAACTCTTTATCAGTTTATTAAACCTGCTCATTGTAGGTCTAATTAGCACAGTCCCAAACCCAGACATGCCTCAGACCTCCTCCAGCGTGGGATGGAGAGGAGATTCATCTCTCCATGCATGGCTAACCTGATAGAAATGAAGATAACCTACCTGCTCATCGTGGTTTGGCTGAGAAAGCAGAATGTCTGTCTTCACTGGTCTAACAGCTGGTGTAAACAAATATCTGACCGTTAATGTGCATTTAGTTTGCAAGCAACACATGGCCTGTTTACTTCTTGTTAAGCCATCTGATTACTTTACCTGCGGGATGTGACGAATGCAAAATATTACATCTAAAAACAACAAGCAACAGACACATTTTCCTTCTGGATGAAAACCAGAATGCTCAAATGTCCAGCTCCTAGTTCCTCGGCTAAGAGTGTATAGAATTATAGTAGTTTATTGGGTTATATGCATTTAGTTTAGTTTGGATACATAGCTTTCTTCATAAAACAACACCAAGCAGTGCATGCATTGTCATTAATCAATATGCTGTACGACATACTGATGAAGCATCACTGTATAAACTTGGGAGATGAACTTTTTTTTTTCACAACAATAAAGTCAGAATCAGTGTCAATGGTCAAATTATGACAAAACATGTGTACACCTGAATAAAGTAGGAAAACACACCGCATGCCTTCTTATCAAATCACTGGTATCAAAATCCTCATCCTGACTTATCTGGCTGAATGGGGAGTTGACTCTTGAGTGGCTGATGATAGGAAGCGCCTTACCTCACATCTCTCTCAGCTAGCTTACTGTAGCTAGCTGAGGCCATCTGACTGGACTTAAGCTTGTCCCCTTGTTTATCCCTCTGATTGATCACTTTGAACTCTGCTCTGCATTATCTCCATTGGTGTTTTTCAATAATGGTGACATCACAAGTCTGGACGGCACAGTTTATTTGGACAAAAATGTAAAATTCTACTTGCGGAGAATTGGACAGATTGTGTGCTGTATTATTCTGCATTGACACGCTTTACCTGCGTCATTTTACCATACCATTAGTCCCCCATTATTTATTTTTTTAGCTTCACGTCACAGAACCTATTGTGCATTAATTTTAGATCCTGACGAAAATGTAATTCAGGATGCGAATATGGATACAACACAGTTCTATTTGTATATTGTGGTGGCAGCAGATAAAGGGCACAGCCTTATTCTTAGCTGGGCCAGCTGAGATGAAGAACCCTTTGTACTGGTTTGTCCGTGGATCTTCTCCCACCCAGCTATGTATCTAAACTAAACTAAACACATATAACCCAAGAAACTACTGAAATTCTATATACTCTTCGACGAGAAACTAGGAAGAGCTGGACATTTGAGCATTCCGGTTTTTAGCTGGGCATACCTCCACATGTGAGGCTTCTACAGTAGGACACATCCTTATCAGAAAGAACTCCTGAGGACATTACACAATAAAACGTCTCTATTCATAAGACCAAGTCTCAACTGAGTTCCTGGCTTTATATCTTTAAACAAATCCCCCAAAAAAGGATGGCATTTGCTAAATCATTGGCTTTGCCCTCTGGCCTTGCTCCATGTTTACCACACCAACCTGAATGTAATTTACTTTTGCACAAGGTGAGGTTCATGCAGGTGCTGTCTTTTACATTTTGCAGCAATGCAAGTCCACAACAAGAAAGTTTGGGTAATAACAGCAACCGAAATGAATGAAAGGTTAAAGCTCTGTTGCCACCTTATAAGAATAAACCTCAAAAATATGGGCAATAATTTGGATGATATACTCTGGCACTAATGATTGCCCACTGCTTCAATCTCCAAGTTCATATTTTTAAAAGGAAATAACATTTGCCATTTGCAGTTGTTTGCACAGCCGGGCTGTCTGGTGGAAGAAATAACAGCAACAGCCCAGCATCACCGACATATACTCTCCACAGCACATCCCAGGGCCGAATCTCGTTTTCCAACCAAGGGAAGATGGGACACACAAGGTTATGAGAACCTCTGACGTCTCATTCTGTCTAAAAGCTTGTGGGCAGCGAACAGAATTAGACCCTCAACCTTTTTTGGTCCAGGCCTGAAGGTTATGAAAACATGTGCAGTTTTAAAGTGAGTAAAATGTAGAGCTCATGTGCGTGTGGCATTTACAGCTGAAACATTTAGTTTCCGTAGTTCTAATTGTTCAGTTTGGATGTACTGCAGTGGATGAATGTATTGTGTATCTTAAAAATATCGAGCCCTAACGCTCTGAAACCAAAATATAAATACAACTATGGAAACACTTAGAAATCAGACAAATTACAGGGTACTGAGAGATGTAAACCAAGCTATTTTAAAACCATTCAGAGTGGTTATTCTGTCTAAAAATAAAGCATATTTGAATTACTAGAAAATAAATGATTTCCAGTGTGCTGATTGCATTTAATTTGCTGAGTAATGCTATCACAAAACAAAGATTGTGCTTTTTCCTAAATCTGCAGTTGCGTGTTCAAACAGAGAGAAGAAGAGGAGGGACAGTCGTGTGAATTGTAACTGTACAGCACATGTACAGCCATGAAATGCATCACTTAATATTAATCCAAAATGAAGTGTCTCGTGTGGTATAAAAGCAGACGTATCTGCCCTGGAATGTGTTTAGCTGGTCCACTCTGTTTTGTCTGAGGCCTAAATGATTTTGATTGGAATGAAAATGTTCATAATTTATAAAGCAAACTCAAAAAGAAGTCATTGGCAACACACAACACTAGCTAAAAACACCCAGCAGGGGATTGTTTTTGAAGATTTTGGCTGACCTTCCAGACCAAAGAGCTGTTTATCTTAAATGTTAGGAAATGAAACCATTTGTGTTTGCTAGAATTATCCATGATTGGAGCCAGACATACCAAATTAGATGCCCGAAAAATGTTTCTCATTCAAGGTGAAATAACATATTAGATAAAGTTCCATTGTTTTTCCCCTCTATCTACGTTTAGCGATAACAATCTTCTAGAGCTATTTGATATACCTGTCAAAGCAAACAAAACACATTAACATCATTCACAATTACTCTCATTATATTGATGTTTTCCTTTTAGGGGTCAAGCTGACTGAGACAAATATGTGTGTATGATTTTTTACTGCCCGTTTAAGAGAACAAGGGAAGCTGGAGAGATGGTATATATATATATATATATATATGTCTATCTCCATGTTTGTGGGGCTGGCATTGTTACAACAAAGAAAGATTATTTTGTGGACTGGAAACACACAGGATCAAATAGCAATAATCAAGTGTGAGAAAAGTCGAATTATTTGATGTAGTGTACACGAAGAATATTCGGTAACAAGACAGATGGGAGGAAAAAATGTTTCAGGAAAATTTACACAAATCCAAAAATCAGTCAGCTTTGCTTGAGTTATGAAAGCCAGGGAAAGCCCCAGGAATTTCTCCCCACAAAGATAAACAAAACGGGATTCTGGCAAATTATCTGGGAGCTACGTCTACAACATATTTGAGCCGTTTCCCATTTAACATCAATTAGGCTGGTCTCACTAACCACCTCTTACATTCCTGTCTCTTCATTCCAGGGCGTAATGAATCTCGAATATACTGCAAAATTATGTACCGGTTAATAATTCAACGCAGTCTTTCACGTCACTCCGAGAGAATGATATCTGTCTAAACATTTCGCTAATGATCTACTTCACACTTTCACTTGATGGCAGTAATGATGATGATGCCCTCTAATTTTCTTTGATTGATTGATTGATTCAGTTTGACATTGTGCATTTATTGTAAAGAATAATTAAAACAGCTTGAACATCGCTGTGAAACCAAAATGTTAAGGATATGATTGTTTAGGGCTGCTTTGGCTGAGAAAGTACACTGTTGTACAGCTTTTTGTAGCTGGTAGGAATTTTGTAGGCAGTCATCAAAAGTGTTCCTGCACTAAGCAAAACTAAGCTGGTTATATCAAATATTTTAGACGTTCTGTGTGTCATACTTTTTTTAATAATCTATGTGGCAGCCAAACAGGTTCCGGGCAACAACCTTACGTGATGGGAGCCAATATCACTACAATGTGTGAGTGTAGTGTGAAGCTTCATAGTATTTTGAGGAGAAACCTGCCAATGTTTAGTTCATACACAAAGTTGTTCTTTATTAGCCTGTGGTTTCTATAAATACCATACCAAAAAAACCACAGTAAAAACAGATTACTGCAGATTTTTACACTATAACATGGAAAATGTTCTATTGTGGTACTGTCAAAACAACCTGATGTTAATTCTTATTCAACAAAGAACGCTTGTTTATTAACTTAAGGCTCTTCCCATGCGTCGCGGTTGTTTTGCATCTTTGTTTTGTTGTCTCGTTGGGTTCAACTGCTTTGTCCTTTGCTGGAATCCATTGTTCTCCATAATCCATTTTGTGGTAGTGTAACTTTCTGTGTCTACCTTGTGACCAATTGGAGGACTGAGAGAGAGAAAAGAGACACAGTTTGACTGGAGCGGCCGATGCCTGCAACATGTGCGAAGAACGGTCCTCAGAAAGCCCCACACACTCCCTAAGGCTATTGTATATAAACCTTTGAGGCTAGCTATACAGTGAGCTCCGATTGCTATGTCAAACAAACGTAAACTGATATAATGTCTGACAGAAGAAGTTTACCCTTTGAGGAAGTGTTGCAGGCCGAGTACAATATGTCCTACAGAGTGAGGGCTGCACACTGAGACAAACCTCCCATCCCAATATTGCACCATCTAATGATCACAAACTCAAATTGGCACACTATCGCTTCCTGTTAGAATGATCAGCGAGCCTGGCAATAGTTAGATCTTATCACAAGTGAAGTCGAGTTTGGACTGCATTTTAGGAAGAAACAGATGAGTGACCATTTACTGTGAAAAAGTTCCAGGTTATTGGTGTTGCAAAACTTCAGAGATATACAATCCAGAATGTACCTATCCTAGACGACCACAGCTGAGGGGCATAACTCTGTCAGAGGAAGTGGTTTTCAAGCCTACACACTGAGGTTAATGCCTTTAAACCTCTACATGTGTCAGTGATTGTGGTTTAACAGGGTGACGGCCCAGTTGGCTCTGAACAAACGCTCAACGATGTTGCCACACTTTAGCCTCCTACTTGACATGACACTGGGATTATTAACATGCCGAGGAGGAGGAACCAATGCTGTATGGGTGGTGGTGAGCATGGTGAGAAACTAAGAAAGTATAGGGTAACACCATTTCTTTCAGTTCTTCTCCACACAACATCTTTAAAGCAAAAACAAAAAGACTAATTTGTCCACCCCATACATCTGTCCTCCTGCCTATCTACTCAACATATGTTACCTGGGATAACCTTTTGACTTCCGTGCCCCTTGGACAGAGATTTACATCCCGCTGTTGTTGTGGTAATACGGCCAATTACTCATCCGTGTCCAACAGGTAAAAGGCAACACATGCAGACATTCTCTCACGTCTCCCTCGTTTAATGTGAGGACTTCATGGTAGACAATTGTTACAGTCCGTTCAGAGGGAACCTAATGTTTGTTTGGGGGCAATAATTGTGCAGTTGTGCCTAAATGAATCCGACGAGTTGATGTGTTTGAAACGGAGAAACGTGAACACACAGAACACTGTATATTGGCCAATAAATCTGTTATTTGAATGTATAAGTATACCTGTTTAAAGAGTTGGTCTCTAAAGCAGATCAGACCATACAACCATAGATGATTAGATTCCAACCACAAGGCAGACAGACAGAGAGAGACAGGGGGGGAGGGGGAGAGAGAGAGAGAGGGAGAAAGTGAAACTCAACCAGGCCAATTACTGCAAAAGAGGACAACAAGTTGACCCTGTAAAACACGAGACCAACAACAAAGCTTTTAGTCAACAGCAAAACTGTCAAACACATGGAAGTCCTCATCAGAAAACAGAGGAAATATGCGTGTTTCTTTGTGCGTTTCACATTTTTGAAGAAGTGGCTTAAAAGCAGATATCCCTGCTGGCAGAGGTTGGAAGGGACCTGTCCCCCTGAATTTCCTGGTCAGACATTAGAAGCTGTAGATATGGTTACTCCCGCAGAAAGCTGAAGGGGACTACACTGCAATTAGACCGTGCCGCTGCTGGCCTTGATAGCTCTCAATTGGAGAGAGGCAGATGGAATTGATATATGTATGTGTGTATTCCCGTACGTGTGTGTGCATTTAACAAACCTCAACCTAGACATTGCCACAGCTTTCCAACAATGCTAAAAGCCTACATCCGTAGAAATCTAATAAAATCCATAAATTGTTCTGGTGGAATGCTGCGGTGCAATGTATGCTGAGCAGGCCACAGGAAGCAAATGAAAACCACCCACGAAAGACAGAGTGTGTGTGTGTGCACTTAATATGAGCACATGTATGTGCTTAAGGTGCCAACGAAAATAAACCAATTTTAATCTGTAGATAAAAGCAACACAATAACTGTTTACTTGTGCTCTAAAGTGTGTTGATAAAAACCTATAATGGATGCATGAGAGGAAATAATAACCATTATCATTAATACGTTTTACACATATTTTGTTCTTCCAAAATTTGTTAAGTGTATTTTGTATTCATGATGAAGAAAACATTCAAATTCAGCACACAATAACCATCACTTTAACACAAAAAAGTCAGATGACAGATTAAGATTGAGAATAATGTGCAGCAGGTGCTGGTTCCACTATGACCTTAGTCTGTCAAAAATTTCAAATAAATATTAAATGCAGATAAAACTCAACCCTATCAGAATAAAAGAGTAAATCATTACTGTGAACGGAAACTGTAGGAACAGGAACACTAGGACAGCTTTGCAAACGCAGTAAGAACGGAGGGGAAGTGCTAATATATTGGAATACAGCCAGTACCTGAAACATTCACAGTGTTGTGCACACTGTTTTGGGATGGGGGCTGTGGTTAAAGGGGTTCCATTCGTAATTCATGTGTATTACAAGCCTGGCGTAACGTTAGCGAGCGTCCGGTCAAGAGAGAGAACATGCGAGTGTGTGACGGTAATGAAGTCAGCAGTAACGTTATAGCCGTGGACGTTGCAGTTCAGTGTGTGTACAGTTTATTTGTCAGTGAATAAATGCTACAACTCATCAAGACCAGTGAGGAGACCATGATCAAAGTGAAGTGGATTAGCCCCGAAGTAAGCAACAACTCTGGCACACCTAAGGTGGGCCAGCTATATTCCTTCATGTGACAAGCCTCTCCTCTGAGTTTTGCTCAGTTTTTTTCTTTTATCTGTTTAACTGTTTATTCAGCACAGTATAGAAATCAACTGCAGACTTTTCCGAGCCAGGTAATCAATTACAGCGAATATAATGCATTTCCTTTTGTTTAAGTATTGCATGTTACGGCACATTTACTCCAGCAATTTAGTATTGCTCTTCTAAAAGTCCTCACAAGAGAAAGGTTCTCTGATGTTCCTCCTGCCGGATCATTCATACAATTCCCATAATGCACCCTGACATCAGGGTGATTTTTTCAGAATTAACAGAAGTTTGTGTGTGAAATCTGAATGTTAGAAGTTACATTTAAAAGCTCTTTAAATCTCTATCATTCCAACCGCCTCGTGGTTCCCTGTGAAGTTGACTGCAAAGGGTATTCAGTGATGTTATTTAAGATTCCAAAATGCTCAGTTCAAAAGGGAACTGTGAACTGTGTAGGGAAGAACTGAACAACGGGCTTAAGATAACAAGCAAGATTACCCATCAATCATTGCCCCTCACTGGAGCACCAGCTATGCTAGCCAGACTAATATTGAAGTAACGCCACTGTGTGACTTCAACAGTGATAATGGCAGCTGCTGAAGTGGTGTCTGGGTTCTTGTTGCAGGGTGTTCTGAATGGAAGTATTTTTTAGAGGGAAGCTCACTTAACCAACATTCCCTGAACAGGAAGCAGGGAGTACCGTTCATGTACACTGTGGAAAAGAATGCAGCCAACTACATCTTTGTGTTTCTGAAACAAATTAAGGACAGTAAGGCCCTAACTTCAAGTTCAACATCCCACTGAAACAGAAACCACAGTCTCAACAGGGCAGGGGACTGTAACATGCAGTGATATCTCTTTAGTCAAAAACATAGTCTACATTTGTTAGGTACACTGACAAAGAGCACACACACAAAGCGTCTGGTGACGGCGCACCAGGAGGAATAAAAAAAATGTTCCCTCCTACAACACACAATAAGCGTCAGAAATACAGAAAAACATAAGAGAAATATTGATATCAGCAAACCAACAGAAAATAGCATATTCACTCCTAAAGATTGCGCAAAAGCGCACAGATAACCATACACTGTGAGCATCTGGTGATGGCGCACCAGGACACAGAAAAAAAAGAGAGAAATATTGGTACCAGCGCACAGTAGCCTAACATCAGACGCATTCACAAAGCCAAAATAAGTAAAGATAAATAAAGGAAAATAAATAAAGAATAAATAAAAAACTAAGTATATATATATATATATAAATAAATAAATAAAGGAGGCACTTACATTATTTGTAGACTAAGTCCATGCGCCTATCCCTCTGGACAAAGATGTCAATGACTTTGTTGTGAAAGTTAGGATTACTCCTCAGTTCCATAAGTCTCTCCTTTCCAATGGAAATATGAGCCGAGGTCCAAAGCCTGTTCTGTTCCATTATGTTAGGGCTGTAGGTCTTTAGGCAATTTAATGGTCATCTCCACAGATGCAGGGGTAGATGCTATAGTCAAGACCAGCTTTTAAAGCTTTGTGGCCTCGGGTACAGTCTCCAGCAGATTGATCAATTGTTATCGTCCGTTGTAGCTGACATCTTGGCAAATTCCTTGCAGCAAAGCTAGAATATTATGCGGGTCTCCTTATTTATCAATTTAAGTTGATTACATTTATTTTCGAAATAATCAAAACATTGTCAAACTGCAAACTGATTGTTTCAGGTACGCATGGTGTCTCTGACGCGCACAGAGCATAGGCCAATTTCAATAGCTTTGGTTTGTAGAAGATGTGAAAGCGCATCTATCGGGTTAAAAATGCCATTGTATGCCATCAGGAGAACACAGATGTTTTTGAGAACCAGAGATCACATCCTGAGGCCAACAGCGAGGGTCTCCCCATCCCAGCCATTTGAGTTTTCCATCATCACCATCTCCAGTAGGTGTTGTAGGATAGTTTGTACCAACCTACAACTGGACTTCCACCTGAAAAAGTATGCTCTGGACGCAGCCTGTCACAACTTCATCCAGTAAACGTGTGCCTACAGCAGACTTATTGGAAAATGCTGCAAGCCTCAACAGTCTTCAAAAAAATGACACTCTGGAGTGAATGTTGCTGATCGTGAAACTATTATATTCAATGTATGCACATAGCAATGATTTAATATGGCTTCAGGCACTTTCTCCTTTTTTCCAAAACTAGATATTTCCATGTGCACTCGTCATTACCCACGTCACCAAATAATAAAAAAAGGCTTCTTTTACCTCACGTGCAGTGTTGACACTGATATTTGAGCCTTGTTTGTGACATCCGTGGCCTTATCCACTTCAAGAAAGGGGTTGCTTGTATGAATTTTTTTTAATATGACTCCTGATGACCTCGGTTACAGCTGCAATCAAATGTGTGGCTCGCTTGTCATCTTTTTCTGCCAACACATGCAACAGTTCAACATCATTTCCATGATTGGCAGAGCTAACGTTACTGCTCTCCCGAAAGACTAACACCAGCGCTTTCTCGACAAGGTGACAGGTCCCATAGATGAGGATGTTTGTTACTTCCTGTTTTTATTTACCTTTTGCATTGTGCGCGCGGATATGGAGCCTGCACTGCAGGGCCGTGAGAGTGCGACTCTTGCCGAAAGGTTTTCAAGGCGATCTGCGAGTGAATATAGGCCCCTAGATATTTCATGCTTCAGCAGAGCTCATGATAAATTGTTCAGGTCACAGTATCCCTCTTTAATCCGCATGCAGTCGCTGCTGGAGGAGACGAGTGGGCACGGAAACCAAAACAAAGTTTGCTAGTCAGGCGGCAGGCGCACAGCCAGTCCCTTTTTTTCCATACTACTCTGTTTGGAAAGTCCGTGTAATCTTTTGCTACTTCCGCTTGTAAGATCCTGCAGGACGAGGTCTTTACAAGACAGTGTTGAACATCTTCTTAAGTGAGAAATATCCATGCAGACCACAGCTGTCTATATATGCAGGCTAGACGTAAGGTGCTACTGCGAAGGCCGGGGGGGGGTTTATGTCAGCTGACATGAGGCAGGGTGTTTTTATACTTTAGCCTATAATCAATGGTAATCTTAGAGAACATTAGATATTACAAAACAGCAATACAGGGAGTATTGGGGAAATCACACTCACAAAAAATATATATAAATCTGCAGACAGGCACAGTTAGCCTCTGCCTTGAGAAGGGTCTAGCTCTGTACTATTCTGACTAGTTTTACTGGAGTATTTTCAAATCCTGAGACAAACAATGAATAATTGATAACTCAATTTAATTGATTAGATACAATTCTTAAAATTATGATTATGAAGAAATGATCGTGTAATCTTAACATTTATTTTTAGCTTTGGTGAGGCAGTTCCTTCCTCGCTGACTCTGATCGCACATCAGCGAACAGGGGAACAATTTACCAGGACGATTTAACTCAAAGGAAATGAGCCGGACAAGCGCAGCACATAAATTCTCTTGCAGTCTCAATCTGCTCAGCAATTCATCACAAATTTGAGCCGCGCAGCTCAGCTCAACGCCAGTTTTTCAACAAAGAATGACGGTTGGGCTTGATGCTTAGACACACAAACATCCTGATGGCCTCTCCTGTGAAATGTAGCATTGGTCAGAACTACATTTAAGGGAGGAGATGAGTGAGGAGCTCGAACCTCTTAAATGCTATTTAATCACTTGAAGCAGCAGCAGTAACCATGCAGTCCAGCACTTAGACTCCCCGTTGCTGTTTATCTCATCTTAATAATTGAGAAGAAGGTTGATGGACGCGTTTAATAGCTGGGGAGAACAAGACCACTTACAGGGCCCATCAATCTCGACCTGCTAGGGGTGAAAAAAAGACAAGAGCCTTCTCCATATCCAAGGGATTTGGCTGCACCTTTTAAGGAGCTTTTTTCCCAGATACATCAAGACAAATTGAGAAGAAGAAGAATGAGAAGAAGAGGGAGGGGAGGTGAGGGGGCGGTAGAGGTGGTTGGGGGAATGAAGGGAGATGGAGAGAGAAGATGAAGACAGAGAGATGTTAATTCAAGATGGTGAGAGCTCGCTGGATTTCTTTGTAGAGCAGAGAGTGCAGGGGATTTGAAAAGAAGCATCACATCCATTTCCTCACTATGCTGCTTTGAGGTCGGGGGTACAGTCGGCATGGAAAACTGGGAACAGGCAGAGCGGAGACAGGAGCCAAAGGAAGGAGGAGAGAAGTTCCAACAAAAGTTACCACTATCATTTTGAGCTACTGTCAGATTTGAATTAAGGCATGTAACACTGCAGCCACAAGAGAGAACCCCGAGTCCTGGCACCATTTTGTTTACAACACAGAGAACACACTGTGCATTTCCCACAGTGCTCATGAAAGTTCAGATGGTTTTTTTATGTCATGGTTTAAAACACAAGCACATCAAATTAATTGATTTCAAGCTGAGGGAGCCATGAATTACCTCCTACCAAGCAGCGATAAAAACCTTTACCAAAAAATGTACAATTGATGGAACAAATATGCAATATAAGAAAGGTAAAAAATTGTACAACACACAGGTTGAGAATACATATATTGAATTCTAAGCTTGATGGGACTACATGAGGAAACCTGACTTGAACATAGCAGCTTCATTTTCAAGCTTTTGTTTTTATTGTTCAAAGTTAAACTGAAGATAAACTAAAGTTTGGGTTATGTAATCCGAGATATGTAACTTTTGAAATAAGATATGCCACATTCTTACTCATAGAAATAAGAAGTTGAAAATACTGGCAGTAAAGCACCCCCTTGCTCAATTCAATACACTGTTACAGCCTTATTTGTTCTGGTATGACTTGTAGTTTATGGTGGCTAATGTAAAATAATGTCAGCAAACTTATGTAAGCAAACTACTGTTACACTGTATTTTAACATTGACTTCTATCCTGTCATTAAAACAGCTACCCCAGTTAAACCACAGTTTGGATTGCTATAAAATCTAACCTTAATCCTAGCCTTAACCAACATGGTTGTGCTTGTCTATAACTATCTGTTGGCTAAACATATCCATCTGGAAAAAGCTTGAAGACGGTGTGTCTAATTCACCCATTATTGTGTCACAGGGAATGCAATTTCATGCAATCTTGTATTCATGAAATGCAGAGCCTCTTTATCCCTCTTTCCCACTTCATGTTTTAAAATGAACACTCTGAAATGCTTCCCTCACTCGCCGCATAAATTAACTGCATCCCGGTCTGGCTGGCCATCAAATTCCACATTACTCTGCTCATAGCTCCCCTGCTCGGCTTTGCTTAGTTAAGAAATATTATGACTGTGATGATATGAATACGACTATTTAAGTGCTGAGGTACTGACAGAGAACGAGAGTGATCCTAATCTAATTTCCTGGTTGTGCATGCTCAGGTCAACATCTTAATGATACCTCTAGTTTTTAGTGAGGTTTTTGTACATTCTGAACTAATGTTACTCTTTTACACGCATGAGGTGGAGGGGATGGAGGAGGGGGGTTATGGGGGTAGCAGGAGGAGAGAAAAGCAGGGACGAACACCTGCTTGCAATTTTACAGAAAAGGAAAAAAAAGAATCTTCAATCTGGGCTTGAACGGCTGGCTGGCTGGCTGGCTGGCTGGCTGGCTGGCTGGCATAGGAACACGGCGTTGTTTTTCAGATCAATCCGATATCAAGCCTACATAAACGCCAACTTCTCTGGAGAACGAGCCAAGTGTTGACATTTTTGACACATGGCTAGAGGCCCGTGTAGGTAGATCTACTCTTGAGCAGAGAAATGTGATAAATGTCTTGAACAACTTTCGCACTCTTGGGAATTCATCTTGTCCATATGTACATTCCATGCACAGCTCAGAGTCATCAAATATCAAAAGAAGACAAGCTGTCTATGCCACTGTTCAGCAGTGAAAGTGTTTGATGGGATTTAAATTGGCTGGGATAACTTGTCCTCTTTTGGTGGGTCCCGACAATAAAATAACTGTTTAATTGTCCCACTGGGACACTGAATCCATGGTATCCATTGTCTCTGTGCATCATGTTGACATATTCTATAATTATAGAAATAACTTTGCTTAATGTTCTGCAACATGCCAGGTCTTAAAAAAGATATTAGTTCTTCACATAAAAGGGTTATTACATTTATAAATGACATGTCAACCACTAAAACTATGAAGGCGGTCTTTACATTCCCACATTCAATTGCCAACATTCCCTTTTGGTAAGATCTGAAAACCAGTTTTGCTTTCACTAACTCGTCCTCTGAGCTAAAACATTTTCTTCAGCTGCATGTGGTTGAGTGTCTGTATGGGTCTGTTGATGTGTGTGTGTGTGTATGGATACTGTAATTATTGTGGGTGCATTCATGTATCTGTGTATGTACTGTACTGTACACTGTATGCATTTGTTTATTCGAGCATGCAGAGCCTGCTGGAGATTTGGAGATTTGAAGCAACCCAAACCACAGTGATGTGGACATCGGAGTTTGTGCTGTCTCTGTGTTTCGGGCTGTATTCTGACTTTCTGGCCTCGTCGATAAAGAAAAGAGATATCAAAGGACCGCCATCTGGTTCTCTCAACCGTTCCTCCCTCTGTTCCTCTGTCTCTGTCTCTCTCTCTGTTTCTCCACATGTAGTAAGAGGCGATACAAGTTGAAGATTCGCTGAGCTGACTTGTGGGAAGCGATCTTGTCCTGAAGTGACGATTGAAAGGACTGACGTATGTCGCTCCCTCTCTGGCGAGACATTTCACACACCATGTGAGGAAGGCCAATATAAGAAACTAAGTAACAATTCTCCAAAAATCAACCTTTTTTTAAACTTCCTGTTGATTTTGCATCTAATTGAGATATTTTACAATGAATTTAAAAGGTCTTGGTTTTCTATGCAGTCACAGCAAATAAATGTCATCTGGGATATTCAGGGATTCAGTAAAGCAAAAGTAAAACTACTTACAATGCTCTAGCGTCACTAGAGAACATGAATGCCGCTGGTACACAAACATTTGAATTCACTGATGCATGCACACACTCACAAACACATACACAGCTGTCAGACACAAATACACCAAATACACGCTCACAGATCTCATCTCCACCTGGAAGCAGATCCTCCACCATCCACGTGGTGAACTATGTGCAAAGCTTTCATGGTGACTGCACTTAGTGTACATTTCTCTGGAGCTGGACCACGACCTGCCTGCCGCAGCTCTGCAGTTTAGCCTATCTTCAACTGATAAGAAGAATCTTCTAGAACAAAGCGTCCAATTATGTATGAACCGCAAGGCTCTGCAGGGTGGCCGAGGAGCCGTGCAGATCTGCACACATCTGAAAACAAACAACTTTTTAGGACTATTTATGCATTCCTGTTTCATGAGTTTATTTGACAGCGTACGTGTCTCTCTAATAAAACTTCAGAGCTGCAGTACCATCAGAGAGCAGGAGAGAGTATTTACTCAGAAAGACACAGGTTCACTCTGATGCTTAAGCCGATAAGAAGAATATTTTTGAGCTAAAAGAAAGCTAAAAGTACTGTTTCAGTGCCAGCCAAGGATCACACAAGTTACTTTGAGAAAACAAACATTATGGTTTCAGGACAGACATGCTATTGAAACCACTTAATGCATTCATGACAATGTCAATGAGTTGCAATGTCATGACAAATATTGATCTCTCTTTTCTCTAATATCAGGTATTTACCCTATTAGCACATAATTCAGCACCCTGGACAGCGAATACGCGAATTAATAATAGCTAATCAAAAAGCTAATAGTAAAACATTCAAACACCCATGAAACCCATTGGAATTAACTTAAACGTACATGCATGGGCTGCACGGTGCAGTGTGGCGACTGTGGCTCAGGAGGTAGAGCAAGTCTTACTAATCGGAAGATCAATGTCCCAAATTGCTCCCGAAGGCTGTGCCATCGGTGTGTGTGTGTGTGAATGAACACTTACATTGGTATCTTACAGAGCAGCCTCTGCCATCAGTGTGTGAATGTGTGTGTGTGTGTGTGTGTGTGTGTGTGTTATATGTTACATGTAGTGTAAAGCGCTTTGAGTGGCCCCCCAGACAACACCACCTGATGAGAACAGCTGATATCATGATTGACGGCCCGAAACAATGACAGCAAAGAAATTATGAGAGAGCATTGTTAAGGTTTGTTATTCATATTGTTTCATATATTTTGAAGGGCTGCCCCAGGTGGTTAATATGCGGAGGTAAGTTAACATGAAAACATAAGAAGAATACAGACAATTTTGTGTAAAATTTTAGATTTTCAGAACAAGAAGGGCAGTTTATCTTTATCTTTAATAAGGTTGAGTATAAGTCACTGGTGTGCACAATATTATCTGAAATCTGACGCGCTGCACAACGTGGAGTTTTTGCTACAATCTCATCTCTGACATGAGTTGCTGTGCACGGGTCTCCACACATCTCGTCGCAGACAGAGATCTCTAAAGGCGTTATCAGTCAGAGCACTTAAACACTTGGGTCCGGGAACACTAGGTCTCCTCATAATTCTCTGCAAATCTCTACATACGGATAAACCTGTGCTAGCTTCTCTGTGTGTGTTGACAGACACCAGTATATGAGTAGAGATGGAAGGATAGTCTTTCAACACAGAACAGAAACAAACAGGCTGAAAAGCCCAAGCATACTTCCAACCCGCTCCTCCCTCTCTCCTCTCTCCTCTCTCCTCTCTCCTCTCTCCTCTCTCCTCTCTCCTCTCTCCTCTCTCCTCTCTCCTCTCTCCTCTCCCAATCAGTTATGGAGGAATCCTCCAAATCATCAGTCAGGCATGCACAGGGTTGATGCGAGGGTGTTAGCTGTTACTCAGAGGGCTTTATTTATTAACCTGGATGTACAGGATTTCCTGAATTTAGTGTAGCACTAAATTGTTGTGTTTTTGTTTTGTTTGTTTGTGTTTGGCGTTTAAGAAATAAATGACTTTTTCTTTTTTTTCTGTTTCACACTCAATCATTATGACTATACAACGAAGGGAAAGCAACCATACCACCATCTAATGCACAATATCGTGTATGGATATGATTGTTGGTATATAATATTAATGTATAGTCATATCAGGAAAGAATATCAGGACCTAAATAACCCATAATATATCTGTGACGTTCCTGGTATGTGTTGCAGCACATGAATACAGATACAATAGTTTTGCCGTTTTCCAGAAATGTTGGCTGCCAACAGTAGCTGACACACAATACAGCCAATAACACATTCTCCAATTCTTACTCACTGCACTTACTCATCCTGCTGGAAATAATGTCCATTTGGTTGAAGAATGTTTTTGTCTCGGGTTTTAAAAAATCTGCGTTAGGGTTAGTTTACGATGCTGGTGGCTGGTATTTCTTTGTTTCAATTTTTTTTTCTTGGCTAACCGATTTGGTATCGCCAATTTCCTAGAGTCTTGGTCACTGCTAACTCCTCTATTGGCCAAGGGGAGGATGAAGACACTCATGTCTCCTCTGTGACAAATGGACACAGCAACCTCTTCTTATCACCTGTCAGCAAATAAGCTTCACTGGTAGAGTGAGCAGAGGTTCACAATATTTTCCTTAGCTAACCCACCTCTACTTTGTGCAGGCTGCAAAGCCCAGCAAACCAATAAGACTCACCAGTGCAGTGCCCCACAGTTAGTGCAAGGTCATGATCCCACACTGGCCTCCCACCCACAAAGTCAGCCATGTTTGATAGATTGCACATGGCGGGGGAGTGTGTTTTGTTTGTTTTGCTGTTGATCTAAGTTTTGCTCTTGCTGGTTAATGAGTTAACCACAAACCATTACATTCAGTTCCTTACTAAATCTGAGTTTTAATTGGAATGGCATGTTTTTTGCCTGTTCATTTTCCTAAGCTCACAGTTGCAACAGTAAAAGTCAACAACATGGATACTGGGACTGCTGGAATAAGATGGATAACATCCAAACAATTTACCAGCCTTCATTACCAGATATGTATGTTGTGTTTCAGTGTAACATTTTGGATATTGTGAAGAACTGTTTAGAGGAGAGTGTCACAGTTTGGTGGGGTTGATGGAGGAGTTAAAATCACATGTACATGCACAATGTTTGAACAAGGGCCTCACATGACATACACAAACATTCATAAAGACCAGTTTCTGGAGTAAGGAGTGACATTCCTTAACCTTTTCCTACCGAGAGGGTCCCTTAAGGGTCCCTTAAGGGAAGCTCCTATATGGTTTGATAAAAATAATAAAAAAAAAAAAAAAAAAAAAAAAAAAAAATGATGTTGCATACCACGTGAAACTTCAGAACCTCGGTTAAAAGACTATTGATGCCATTTGTACATGCTCCAAACACAACTCACTCAAAGCCTATTATAATTACTACAGTACCATATTCATATTTCGCCAGGAGTGTGCACACCCACATATCCGGACCTAGCAATCGAAGCTCGATGCTAACAAAGAAACCGAGATTGCAGTAAACATGCCAACAGCACACAGATGAGGGACATATCTGTAACATCTCTCTAAGTCATACTATCACTGAGATATGAGCAAACAGACACCAGCAACACAAATCACATTATCGTTTTTTTATGTCTGGTTGAATTTTCAAAATAAAATTAAAAAAAAAAAACAAAAAAGCCCAAAACTGCTGTATTAGGATGTATTGAACACCATTAGTAATATACAAGTGAAATATGTAGGTTGGTACATGAGAAAATTCAAATGGCACACATGGCACACATGGCACACATGGTGCCCAAATGCACATTTTGGAAACCTCGCCTAAACTCTCTGTACTAAAACCTCTAATTTTGTTCTGCTTCACTTTATCAAAGTCAAACTTTGCAGAGAGTGCACTGCTGACATGTTGTGCTATGATTTGGGAGAGGTGTTAGAAGTGTCAGCTGCCATTATTTCAAAGAAATGATGTCAAAAAGTGCTTTGTCTTCAGGCGAACTTGACACTTTTCAATTTGAGCTGTGTGCCATCTTCCTTTCCTCTTAACCAGTAACATATACACAATATTTACACAATTCATACGAGCAACCCCTTCTTAGTGTTATTACTCCATTGAAATTATTCAAATAGACCATGTAGTTAGAGAGTAAGGCCCCTTTGAGTATGGGTATAGTATTTTCGAGCAGAAGCCTAAAAATGGGGCTAGGTAGGAAAAGGTTAAGATGGCTTAGACATGCAGCTTTAACATCCCAGTTTCCTGTGATGCATTCAGTACAATACAGATGTGTAATAAAACAATGTTCTCTGTGGTTCATATAAAAAATAAAATGGTAAAGAAATAATCAAATTAAACACATTTCTAAAGAATATCTAACCCTTTGCCATATGTAAGGCCTGGTCACACCAGAAAGTGTCAAAGTGAAATTCCTCCATGTGTGGTCATGTTATACGTGACTCTAGAAGCTTGGTGAGCTACTGTACACCATATTGGCTTACCCTTATATTTTTACCCTAAACCTAACTAATCCCACTAATCATGTCTAAACCTAACCAACCCAAACAGAGTCTTCCACTAAAGGCAACAAGTATACTAGCCAATCAGAGGCAGAGTAGGGCGGATGGTGACTTCGCCATCCTAGGAAAAACGATTTGGCCTACTGTAACTGTTGAGCTAACCAATAACATGCTAGCCAGCCAGGAACATGCTACTTGTTCTTTGGATTCTAAAATCATTTAAAACAAAAAAAAAAGTTAAATTGAAGAGGAATAAAAAGCTGTCAGAGCTCAGAAACTTGCTGACTGCTCACTAACTGTCAGTTATCAAGCTTTTTAGCTCACAGTTGAATTCCAAAGACGTATTTCTACCATGGATTCCTGTCTCATAACTGTCTGCAATACATTCCACTTTTATGGAGCAGTTTGTACTCTGACAGACCAGGTTGAACAAAAGTGGATGGCTCAACAAAGCTGTTCAGCCACAATAGCTTCATCAATTTTGGAATATCTAGTCCATTAAGCTTGCTTTTAATAAGCTGTGAAATTTCTGCTGAACTTTTCCTTTGGAAAATGTTGCCGCGTTTAGATGCTGGCGTGATGCAGGATTCATGCAGGACAGTTTTAAGGTATGCACTCATGGCAAGCTGTTAAAACACACCCTCTTCTCCCACCAGTTATTTCTTCTGTTAACCTATCATTGTTCCCCATGACCTCAAAGACATTCCCACAACTTCTACACTGGCTTCATTCAGTGACTTAGACGGTCTCAAGCGCTGCTGTCATGAGGAAGCTATGAACATATGATAGAAACAAGGCAAAAGATGAAAGCGTGACACATCACTCCAGAGAGCTTCTCTTTGCTCTGTAACGCACTCTGCTCATCAATGAACGGCTTTGACTTCAAACAGTCCCAGTCCAGCCAGAGAATGACACACAGGAAAACAAAGCATCACTTTTGATCCTGTCAGTCTGTCCGGTTCACCCAACAATAGCTTCAAAAAGGCTGCTTTTAACAAACAACATTTTTGTTTCAGTTTTGTCTGAACACTTAGTACCAAACATTTGCTGTCATACAAAACCCTTCTTGTATATGCAACTTTAAGTGCATATTATAGAGTAAATTTCCTTTTTAGAAGGATCAGAGAGGACCCTATGAAAACTGGAAGAATTATAATTATTTTTTATAGAGTAAAATATTTTTTTATGTTCACAGCATGGGCATCTTTTTTACATTTTTGGGTATTACTTTAGTCGAGTCATACCTCTTGTCTTCAGGGGAAATAGCATTTAGCGTGCTTTGGTTAAAATCCAGCATGAATGAATGGAGATCTTGTTTGATTTCATTCCAAAGCAATTATCCTATTGGTAAGGAAATTACGGCTTCTAATCACAGAGGAGAAAACAATTCAGACAGGATTACTATCTCCCTCCAGACAAGAGCATTTCGACTGAAAGCCTATTAAATATCCGTCTGATTCTTACCATCCCCTGGCTGCTTATCTGTACTCATATTTTCCGCTGTCCAACTTCATTTTCAACAAACTAAACCTCAGTACTAAAGCGAACCCACAGCAGTCGAAAAACAAACCAAGGAACTGTTTGGGTTGCACCCAAACACGGTTCAGGTTCAGGTGAGCATTTCCTCTGCGTTATCTCCTTCAGTTTGATTGTCATTTCTCTACAAAGCGAGAATCATCCCACCAGCCAGCATGGAGGATTACTCCTGGTGATGTGCCCTGCTTCCTAAATGTGGAACTGATTCAGGAAGCAGAGAGACATGGTGGTCGGCTGGTGGCGGCGTCACACTTGTGAGAAAGCCCATGGGTCTTATGGCTACCAACAGTAACCTAAATCAACTGCAGCAATCTCAAACCCAAACTATTGCCGAATATTAAAAATATTTTGACTAAAAAAAGTCTTCACCCGCATTAAACTTAGAAAGAAATTGCACACTTGCCTCCTCTGTCATTAGTTGGTCGTGTTTTTCTCCCATTTTATCTGAAGGTAATGCATAAAACAGTCGACTGAGTTAACTTGTTGCATACGTTTTATCATAAGTAGTAGTGCTTGTAGTTTTGAGTTTTCAACATAGCAGTTAGTGTTGGCTTAACAGTCAAACAATTTTAACAATAAAAGCTTGTGAAACAGTCATGTCCCACTTTGTAAAACAATACCAACACCTTGCCTGATCTTTTTTTATCTCCCTCCACTTTTGCACCATGCAGACAGAGTCAACTTGTATTTGAATGGTTTTGTGTAAATAAGTGTCTAGCTGATTACACAAGTATCCACATCCACATCCACATCACTGCACATCATCTTTTGTTTCCCTACAGAGTTGTGCAACCTGCAATATAAACCAAAATGTATTTAGGGAGTGATTTGAATCATTCCGTGTCCGTGTTGACCAAGGATCCCTTGGTCAATAAAAAACACAACCCTTGCTGCCACTGAGATGTCAGGGATTCTCAGGCTCAGCAAGGGGGCCATACTACTGATTCCATGCATGCCTTCTCTGCAGGACACCTCCTTTTCACATCACAGCCGCAACCACACAACAACTCTCCCTCTGCCGCTAATTTTATGTTGTGTTTGGTTTTTTCTTGCCCTCTAAGAGCTTGTCTAAATGGCTGACACTGATGAATGCATGTAAAGGATATGCTGCAGGTAGGATATGGTTACAAGCTAAGCTGGGAGGGAGGGAGGGATGAGGGGATAAGAGGGAGGAATAGAGGGAGGCATAGTTTATAGATGGGCCTGGGGGAGTGGTGGGGGTGTGTGGAGGGTCAGGATGTTTGTCTTCCAATGAGCCGTGACTCTGAGAGAAAGAGGAGGGGAGAGTGGGATGAGAGAGGAGAGGAGGGTGAGAAGAGATGAAGGGAGGGAGATTAGCGGAGAGTGCCACAGCATCTTTATCGACAAGGCAGGGGTAGAAAGGTATCAGTTTTTATGTACGAGACTGTATTATTCCTGATTATGTAACAATTCTGAATACTCAATCTTTATTCAATTGTGTGTCTTCGAATTGAAATGTTTCTTTGAGCATATTTTTTTGCATACTGTGTTGTAGTGATTGATAATAATCAATAGAGAGAGAGAGAGAGATACACAGACAGCTGGAGAGAAAGTGCATGCCTGTGTTGGAGTGCATGTGCCATTGCTCAGTGGGATTGTGAAGTTTGTTTATTTGTTTTTCTAGTTGGGTCATAAAATGTGAGCGTATGCCTGTGTTTGTCTGTTTATGTGTGTGAGTCTGTGCTGTGCATGTTTCCCTTAGGGCACGTACAGGGCAAAGGGAGTGTGTCCGTGTCGGTGTGTAAGCAGAGCGTGTAGTGTAGACACACACACACACACACACTCATGGCCCTAAGGTGTTTATAAATCCTGAGAGTTGAGATTCCCTTTGCACCCAGAGGGCAATCTCATTCCAAACCAATTAAATGTATACCAACACACACACACACACACACACACACACACACACACAAACACACAAGCCCACACAAGAGCACACAGGAATGCCGACTTAAAAAGTCTCTGATCATGTAAACACATTTACCTAAACATGATAAGAATGTGACAAACTTCGTGTCATTTTGACTTTGAGGAAAATCCCTGAAATTATTTTCACAAATAAGACAGTAAGGCTAAGATTGTGTCACAGAAAGTGAAATCTTTCAGGTTTTTATGAAAACAATTGAAAGAAAATATAAAAAAAGACACAACTGAAATTGAAATGTGAAAAAATATGAAATATGAAAGAAAAATAAATCTAAATCTATAATCATCAAATAAAGTACCATGTGACACACCAGTTTTTTCAAAAGTTAACCTGCCCAAGGATCAGAACTTATTTGTAGAGTCCTGTCATGATATGCTTTGTTTTAGCACCTAACAGGTGCTTGCTGACTGTATCTAAGGCATGCTCTTCTTTGCTGAGAATGGTACAATGTATTAAAATGGTTATGTGCATCTGATGATCATCAACCATTCTTGTTTCTTCACCATTCTACATAATAAGATGACTCTGTATATGAAAAACCTTATATCGTAAATATAATTTGTTTAATTGTTCTAAAATCTCTGCAAGTTTCGTTTTGTGCACTTTATCACATTAAGTTCCAAACTGGCCGTTTCTTCTCTAAAGCACATGGAGAGGGTGGAGTAAAAGGTTGTTGAGCACATAGGAGCATATGCAGAATAAGCTGCGTGGTTAAATCAAATAGAGCAGAGCAATGGAAATGCTGAAATACTTCTTGCCCGTACAAATGTTTGGATTCAGCTTTTGTAATCATAGAAAACTAAAGAAACTATTCGGAAGAAATTATTCATTTCAATGATGGAGATCATTCATTCGACATCTTTAAAGGTCTTTAAGTCTGTGGCGTGTACAGTTTGAAAAGACAGAACCTGTAAACGTAGATTCACA